>JAHQIW010002736.1:0-267550 GCA_019055375.1 Parelaphostrongylus tenuis
AGATTTAAAACATTCTTACAGAATATATTGAATGTTTATAGCAAGGTATTGGAAAAAATCGATGAGATGGATTCATAATCATGGCACTCTTCTGCTAGACGGCGATAAGGGAATATTCGACCACATTTGCTGAACAAGAACTATCATAAGAGTGCAGAAACTTTTGCGTTAGCTGGGAATCAAACCCACAATTCACTTTATCCGGGGCGCGTGCTGAACCATTGCACTACCGACGGCCATCTTGACACCACTCTTTCTACACTACAACGCGTTATTTGCCAACAGCCAACCGCCAACGGTCTGGCGTGGATTGTCGCTATCGACATTGAACCCACTTATACTGACAGATATTGGATATTGATAATCAATCAGAATTTGTCTTATTTGACCTCCTGTTGCGGTAGCATAATGTTACATTATACCTAACAATGTAGACCATTGCACGTCACTCTACATCATCGGGTATGTTTTAACATCATACAACCGCAAGAGACGGTCAATAAAAATGAATTATAATTAAATATCCATAAGAGTATTAGACTCTTATGAAAAAATCTCGTCCAACTAATGGGATGGAATAATCATTTGTCGTCGTTGAACAGAAAAGAACCCTAATAATGTTTTTGTGAAGAAATATAAACACATATAATGCAGTATATATTCATTACGTTACTCAAGGAGCTGTTATATTTTGTTGCTGTCATAATCCTCGTAGGAAAATTCAAAGTAATCATCTCTTCTTCCAGCGGCAATGTTTCTGCAAGTAGCACAGCAGATTTTCCTATGAGAGCCATTGCACCTTAAGATTCTACGCCGACCCAAGATTACACAGAAACGCGAGTTGACATCGAAGCACTCTGAAACACATATCTCATTTCATCTTTTCATAAAATAGTCAGCTCATCTCCATTTCGTAAAAATACAGTTATTCGCAGTGTGAACACACTCTTTAGTTTGCATTATTGCTTTTAAACTATGAAGGGGGTGATAGTTTGTATATTATGTCACTGCGGGCACATAAATTGTGGACGGATGCGCTCTAAGTTGCATCGCAGAATCGTTTTCTGCCCTGAAAATTTTTGAATCGAGGAAAACTAATCATTATGATTACTTCCACGAGTTGGACGTGTGGGCTTCGGAGCCAATGTAGATGGATTTTCGTCGCCTCCTCCTGGTTTCAAACTTTCTCCATTGCACTTTTGACAGCCATAAATTTTACAAACTTTTTCATAGTCGATTTTTGAGGCGTCGGTCTGCCGACCAATAACATTCTGAAATCATCAAAGGATTTAGTTCTATCAATGGATGATAGGTGATTTTGCAGGAACAGTATCACAAACAGTGAAGTTATAGATGATGACTTTGTCTTTGTGTAGAACATTATGACGACAGAGGAGCATTCAGAAAGAAAAACTGGGAGCTCGCTTTTCAGAATTAAATGTAATGACGAGGTGATTGAAAGAAAAACTGCGACTGCCCACATATCGTATTAGTAACGAAAATTGTTTGACTGATCTGAAGTAATCCATTACCATGTATTTCTTATCTAACGTCTCCATGGTGATCGTTCCTGGCCTAGCAAACGCCGTGCTTGGGTAGTGCATAACTGATTTATAATCGTAAGGCATGTTGTACACTGTCGCCTCACGCGGTGATACCTTGTCGAATTGACTTTCGAGCCCTTCAAATATACTAAATGTGTTTAGTTCCTGAGATATATGAAAGTGTGTTGAAGCTGTTCTCTACAATGGCGCAGTGTTTAGCTACAGTCCCATTGACGGGCTCGTATTGCAGCATATTGAAACATTCTGTACGGCACGTTTTTCCGTTCAATTACAGTGGATTATTAATGCGCACCACAGAGTTTTTTGTGTTATTTGAAAAAAAGCGCGGAGAGCTGATTTTTTGAACAATTGTTCCATTGTTTGCTTCTCAAAAAGGAACAAAGAGGGGAAACGAAATTACAATCTTATAAAAAGGCTTGTAGAAGGCTGAATACAAAGGACTGTTCAATCGTGCATGCGCACAATATTACCCATGCTGTCAGAACGCATTGACAACTCAGTTAATCATCTGATAGCAATCACATATAAGTGCATTACGAGAAACTTACTTCGCTCGCTTTTTTCATGAGCGATTTTTTAATAAAACCCATGCGACGGACCTTCCTACATCAACAATCATCCCCGAACACTTTAATCATATTCAGAGGGCGATTGCTTCCTTCTCATCAGCTGAAGTTCAAGAGAGATAAGAAACAACTCAAGGTATATTGAGCAGTTATTGGTTGAAGCCTGCTTGGGTAGGGCGGGTTTCATAACATTTGTCTAAGAAAGAAGAACTATCTCTTATATTAATCTGCGCAAAAATTGCAGAGAAAAATTCGTGAATATCAATTTGTGTTATCAGGCATTGCAGCAGATTATAGCCACAAGAAGAAGGCCATAGAAGTAAAGGAAAGAAGCGCAACATCAAAGGGGATTCTTTTTTGTTTACTAACACAGATTTTCAGGCCTATCTCCTACGCTAGACAAGAAGTTCTCATAAATACTGCTAGTGATCATTCGAAAGCTTAAATCTCAAACTATCCGCATACGTAACTGTTACTTTAAAAAACTCTTTTATAACGCTGAAAAATTTAAGACAAGATTATATATTACACACGCATATTTCTCACCGAACAGGGCTCTTTCTCTAGAATGTTAGTAGTTGTTCGATAGCATAAGTTTCATTGATTCCAATAGCCTGGTTATTTCCTAAAAACACCGCTTTTCTATTCTACAGTGCAGCAGGGGAAATAAATCTGAACTCGCATACGCTGGTAAATGGTCTTTGGCCAATTTAAGGACCACTGGGTTAGACAGCAATGGGGTGCAATTATAGATCGGTTTTCGGTTGGTCTCATGCTAATGCGATCGTTGTTATTCGGCACAAAATTGCTTCTCAGTTCAAAAGACACCAGACAAAACGAATGACTCTGCCACGAAGACACTTAGATACTTTTATTTTGCCATGAATCATCACTATCATCGCTTGATAAAATTCAGAAGGCCAGAACGTCCTAATTGATTCCAACACTAACGCAAAGACATTCAGATACTACGAGATATTCTCCAAGTGTTCATATACTCGAAAATCGATAAATCATCGCGGCTGCCAACATTGCTGTATCGCGTAGTGGCCCGCGAACTGGCCAAAGGCCAGTTTGCTTGCTCATGCGAGTCAATCGTATTTTCTTTGCTGCGTTGCAGAGAAACGAATTTTTGAGGATACAAGCGCAGCGCCGAATGGGTAAATTTAACGCCGTCGAACGGTTGCTAATAACCCAAATAGAATTCTGCTCGGCGAGAAATATGCGTGTTTGAAACATGATCTTGTGAAAAACCTTTCAACTTCAAAAATAGGTTCCTTCAAAACATTGGACATGTGTAAGGATGGTTCGAGATTTCAGCTTTCGAATGATTACTAATATCCTCTATAAAAACTTTTCATCGAGCATAAGGGATGGGCTTGAAAATCTGTGCCACCAAACGGAAATGAATCTTTAAAGGATTGAGTAGAAGCATTCTCAGAGACTAACAGTTGCTTTCATATGACCAACCTCGTCGAATGTTACGATAATGCACTTTGATATATTTGTCTCTGTCGTATCGCATATGCTCATGCCATAATCCAATGACGTGCAAGAGCTCGTGTTGAACGATTTGGACTTCTATGCACCTGGAAGAGTAAGAAGTGAACAAAAAAGCAAAAATTTGAGAAGCGGTTTTGATTATGGACTGCAATGTTGGGTACTAATTTATAGAAATATTTGTAAGAGTGCTAGTTAGCATCAAAGTAATTTCGCGGTATGTCGGGTTCCGGAATTCACATCTCATTGGGGGTTGCCGTCTCCTTTGATAGTTTAGACGATAGTATCCTAAGAACGGGCGGTATTTATAGTGTCATGTATATGTGTAAATTGATGAATTCGCTTGGGAAGACGACGAGTAGTAATTCGGCACATGCTAGAAGTCTACCGTTCTCGTGGCATGCACACCATCGTACCTGCTGGCAAGTTATCTTAGAACAGTGACCCTTCACCGAGAATCATATTATGTGTCTGAAGAGCATCATAAAATTTTTACGTACGTGGCAGCTATAACGGCAGATTGAAGAAGTGAATCATAGTGTTCAATCTAGTCGATTCACCTTTGATCGTCATGGGTGCTCTCATTATTGAAATGAGCTGAGTCTCAAAAGCAACATAGAGTGCTTATATAGAATACTGGACTGGAACACAGTTCAATGAGCAGTATAACTGACGTTGATTTAGCCCACAGCGAGGTTTTCTAACTCATGCTGTAATCAGAATCCCACAAGATGCTCTCCGAACCAAGAATCATTTATTTTCCGGCAACACATATTCAGCAATTGACAAGTGGCCGCTCTAAATGGGTAAGCTGGAGAACAAGCCGATATACTACAGTCAGTGGGTATTTACACTGCCTCAACTAACAGATTACCAGTCAAATGGTAATTTAACACGGTGTTGTGCCTCAACTACTCTAGGTCCAGCAAATCTCCCGCCTCCAAGGTGAGGAAATTTTTATTACACTAGTTTATGAACGGTTCAACCCCAGCAATCCAACTCGGAACAATGTGGTCCGGCTATTCCAGTTTCCAGGAAGAATTAGATCGATCAAAAGATGTACACGATGAAGATGAAAATTCTCGAGTTTCAGGTAAAACCTAGCACGAAAACCGCAAAACCTTCGTGGACTATGAAACTACGGAAACGAATGGAATGCCAGAAAAGAATCTTTTGAATCGAAGCAAAATGACAAAAAGCCGCACTTCGTGAAGTTGTTACACGGAAACTCAGTGGCTAGGAATCTGTCGTGAATTCATAAATACATAAGTTTCATCATGTCACTCAACTGCTAATCCTTTGGCCTCAAAATTAGTAGACACTATTTGGTCCTTGACAAAATCATATAACCCATTTATTAATACTTCGAAATTATAGTATTTTCACCGCTTTTTTCGCAGTGTTATTTTG
This sequence comes from Parelaphostrongylus tenuis, assembly GCA_019055375.1. NCBI lineage: Eukaryota > Metazoa > Nematoda > Chromadorea > Rhabditida > Metastrongylidae > Parelaphostrongylus > Parelaphostrongylus tenuis. Next base: position 5,042 of record JAHQIW010002736.1, read on the forward strand.
TTACTTATATAACTAAGAGAATTGAGTGGTGAACAAAAACACGGCCTCAGGTGGGAATCGAACTCACGTTTCATCCTATCCTCAGTGGTGTAGTGATAGAGCACGCGTCTCCGGATAGGATGAAACGTGGGTTCGATTCCCACCTGAAGCCATGTTTTTCTTCACCACTCAATTCTCCATTTATTAATCATATAACCTATTGTAAGCTCTAATGCGATTTTATTGTTTGTTCATAAGATACTAACGTGCTCCTTTCGTTCGACTCAAGCATCAGTATACTTCTCCCATGCAGACGGCCGACACTGGTGTAACATCTGGAAAAAGATTCAGTAGAATTTTACCCTGATCGGTTCACAATATTTGCAAAATTTTCACACAAAGTTTACGTTGTTTAATTGATTGGTTTTGTAATTAGAACTTCAGGAAAATCTAGTAGGAACATTACGGATAGGTGAAGAACATTGAAAGACAAAGTAAGTTCAAGGAGTTTCCACCACGATTTATTGTGTCTATTTGACTAGGTTTGTGTCTATAATTTTCGAACGTTCCCCTTTTTTCATCAAAAGTTCATTACTTCGTTCAAGCAACTCATACTTCGCATAATATTACTATAGGAGGCTTTTAATTCCGAAAGTAAATGGGAGCTACTTTGAGACCATGAATCTTTGAATGATGCATTATATTAATTGCTGGTAAGAGAATGTACTCACCCTTCACCCCTTCTGTTGCTTATATCAATGTAATCCCTTTCAGAGTTTCTGAGTCGGAATCGAATGCAAGTGTTATCTTCTATTCGTTTCATTGCTTGTTTGATGATGTTGCGTTCTTGAGCATCTCAAAGAAACCATGAAAAATTACTGATTTGTCATCTTTTGGGCCATAAATTGACCATTCTCTTTCAGTTGCTTGGGTTAGAGACAGTAACAGATGTTCGAAACGAGATTAATATTACATTCTCAATATTTGTCGCATGGAAATTATCAGCTTTACTACTTACGTTACCTACGTCTTTTTACAGCTCATATGGCTCTAAAAGTTTTCATCAAATATTCATAACTGTAGGTATATCGGAATACCTCAGTCATTACTGATAATCAGATTTGGATGTTACTGTTTCGACGATCCTAGCCAGTGTTACATCTATCATGAAAGATGACGTTATTGACTAGACTGGCATTTTGGCAAATTTCGATTTGTCCGTCTCCGGGGCGAACTAGCGTAGTGGTTAGTAATGTAGCGCATTGATAAGCAAGGAAATAAGCAAGACACCAACGAATCTTCTCCTTTAACGATCTTTTGAACTGAATCACACATAACACGCGGGACACCGTAACTCGACAACTTCAGCATTCCAAGGAGATTAGACACGACCAGCATGATACGACATTCTCAAGGAGACGAAATATTGAAGAAGTAGTTTAAGTAGGACGTAAATGCTCGAAGACCTCAAGTCGATTGATGGGAAGAACGAATCGAGTGCAGGGATCTGCGGGGGTTAATGAGATGATGGGTCGCATGAAGTAAAATAAAGAACTCTTTGGTTTCTGCACACTTTCCTTATGCACAATAACGTGAAATTTTCAACTTATCATGTTCAAAGCAGTAGAATGCGGATGTTTTGTTATTTATTTTGCGAAGGGAGCGTAACATGACTGGCAGTGGAGTGTTTCACTTTGATTTTTCAAATGAAAAATATTCACACTTTCAAATTTCCAGCATATAGAAACTTTTTCTAGTTACCGTATCGTCCTCCAATTTCATAAGGTATAACGATATTTCCGGTGGCGTCTCTCACATTCCATTTGCGCTGAGTGTTGTTAAAGAGAGCATTGCGGTATATCTCCCCACCGTAATAACTAAGACTGAAATAAATTGAGTCCTGCTAAAGTTGCATTATTTCAGAAAAAATCGACTTCTTGGGAACAAATAATTCAAATTTTCTTGCTATTGCAATAGCATTTTCGAATTTCTTTCAAATCCGTAAATGGATTCACATTACAACTGGTGAAATCCTAGTGAACTAATAAGCTGGATTGGTACTGCTAAGAGTTGAATATAGAAAAATAGCCATTATGGCCCAAAATTCAGAACATTGTACTACTTGTGTTCAGCATTAGAACTTTTGTCTGACTGACTCTGAAGGCCGTCGCTAAATCTCATCGACACATCTCTCGGTGGGCAAACATATATAGTTAGCTTCATATCTGATAAATAAACTGCATAGGTTTGATCTACACTGTTCAAAAAATATCGAACGAATTTTCCTGAATTTATTAAAGAATCGGAGGGAAAGAGTGGCACTTGTCGAGCACCTATTGAGCAGGGGGACAGTCATGATATCTCAACATGTGGGTAGGTTCCATGTCACTTAATTATACTACGAATTCATTTACACTGGAGCAGTGATTTCACATCTATAAATGACCGTCAACGATTCTCCTAATGGTATGTGAGACAGTGTTTCTATTTGTATTCGTTTTCATCAGTCAATTATTCATAAAAAAGTAAGAGGCAAAGGGAAGAGAATTAAATTTACCTATTTCTCCGGCGTAATTGTAATATGTCTCCCTCCCCATTAGAAATATCGATAACTTTACCCTAAAAAAAACGAGGATATTTGGTGATATATTTATACAATAGAACACATTGTTCCTCAAAATCAAATGTTAGACTAAAACATCCACTTGATAGTTATGTGAGCAATCCGGAAATTTCAAAATGATGACTGATTACACTGTTCAAATGATTGGAATCATGTGATATCAGCACATTCGCGGCGGATTGGCTCATGGCGAACTGGCCTTCTAATGTAACGTGTCCTACGAAATCGATTTTTATGTGCACAGATATCAGCATTTATTTATTGCTCAGTACTGCTGTGTGAGCTTGTTGCCTGGGACCATGGGTCTATCCTGTTTCGTTTCCTTGCTTCATTCGAAAATACTTTCCTTGTAAAAAGCTGCTTCCAAAGGGCGAAATTTTTAGCCAATTGTTTGGCACAAATGCTACATCGATAACGATGGAGAGCTCAAAAGAAAGCAACGCTAAGATCAGAAATTGCTGCAAATTACGTTCCTGGTTATATCTGTACAAGAAATCTTATGTGTAAAAATGCCAAAATATTGTGAGTGTCAAGTGCAAGCGAGTATTAGATTGTGCGGTAAACTTTCTCTTTTGTATTTCGACACTTTTACTGCTTGAATATGATTTATCATGAAGATCGATCACTAATCTCATTACCATCATAATCAACGATGGCAACTATCTGAGAGGCAAAGATTGGATGCTCTACTCCAGAGAGAACTAGGCTGGCGGTCAAAGAAGTCGGTGAGATCACTTGTGAAATAATTTCCGTCTGCAAGCTTTTTACCCGCAGACGCTGCTTTGAGGTGAAGAGATGAATTCCGGTGAAGTTATGTCAAACTTTTACGGTGGAAATGATCTACAGCCCAGCCCAGCTTACCGAAATGTGGCAAGTTGATATTGCAACGTGAAATCCAGCCGTCCTCAAAAGGACGACACTGTGTCGTTTTACAAGCTTCTCTCGCATTGCTGCGTCTAACTTCCGCGGTGTCTCGTAGGCATCGGTATTGATTTGCATTGAACTTGGGCTCTAATTGAAGTGGCGAGTACTTACTGCTAAGCGGCCAGTAAGCGTGGGGACGTAATGATCTCTTGGTAGACCTAGGATTCACCTCCACTAATGATCGACCTGAGAAAGTTCTGCCTGTGCGGTCGCAGCTGAAGATCGCAGATGGTCATGTGTGTAGCACGGCCGTGTTCGGTTAATACATGAGGTATCCACCAAAAATATCACTTCGTGGTTCAAATCTAGGTGGCGAGCGCGCCCTTCCACATCCCCTCACCTCCCACTCCCTCCCTACCTCCCTACGGATGTAGGTGCAAGAACATTTTGTATCACACTACGGTCTTGCCGATTACTCGATTCATGAAAAATAAAACTGAATAAGTGCTATGGAACGCCACAGCAAGGCTATCCTCAAGATTGCAAGGAGACTCGCACCACCCAGTATTCTACGCCGGTCAAGAAGAAAACGAAAGAACGATTTGAATGCTAGAAGTACTGGGACCCGCATAGTGAGAAAAAAGCGCTGTGATGACGCACCAAATAAAGTGTTAAAGTGCTAAAAAGGCTAAATAAGAGACAGTGGTGAAGAAATTATGGGACAGGCAATAGATAACACACTCTCTTTCGCGGAGGCATTCATCCCTAACAGTGTTCTAGTGAAACCGTCATGATTGAATTTTGTAATTCAACATGCTTGTTCCATCTTCTGAAAGGCAATTCTCATTTTACTACGTTTCGCGCACGTTACCGCAGATTCACACATCTGAGTACGATGTTGACAAAAGCATATTCTTTCATATTCTATTGCTCGAATGGTTGCTCTGGACTCTGATAACATCATATAACATCATAACAAGTCTTGAGCCTCTTATGAGTTCTGCTACGGCACTTATGCAGTAGTAGACAGCTGCTGTTTCACCCTTGCAGGCTCCTTAGTACAACGGTGCCCTACAGCTCAGCCAATCTCTTACAGGGAGTTATACTTCAACCTATGTAGGAATTGATGCCGAACTATCACATCACCGCATGTCGAGTGATAAAATCTCCTAACATTTCAGTAACTGCAGACCAGCGCTTATGGCAAGTGGAATCAATCATGTCTTCATTCTCGACTGTCTATATAAACCCCGCTTAGAAACAATCAGAATCTGATAATCTGATAACTTGATAGCATGATAACATGTTTCGAGCGATAAAGTACCAGACCTTATAAAATACTTAGAACATGTTATCATTGTCATCAAATGATCAGATTGTTAACGTTTTTGAGCGTGGTCTAGAGAAATAGCAAAGAATAAAAGTATGAATGATACATTTGGTAATTATTTATTGAGTCATATATATGGTGCGTTATGGCAACATATAAAGCTCATACAAGTGTATCGACCTTGATAACCTCGTCAATTAGGCAATATTCTTCGTCTCAGTCAATCCTCTCAGCGGAACCCAACCTTTTACATAAAGAAGGCGAAGACGTAGTATTTAAACGTGCCGTAAAGTAAAAAAAAAAAAACACTAGATTGGCAGTGTTGAATACTCGATTGCTCTTGGCTGGTATTTGTGAAATATTATACCGCTCGTTTCAAGCGTTTCCTCAAAATCACGCTCAAATTCCATTATATTTGATGATTATTTTTCTTTGAGTGTGGTCCTAAGAAAACACTTGAAACGGAACGTATGATTCATTCCACCAGCCATAAGCGCTCGACTGCGGCCACTGTGATGTTGGGGGACTCCATCACCTGCCTTACGGTGATTCTTTATTCAGCTCCGTTTCTTTATTAGAGTACATATTTTGCAAAGGATCCGCTGAACCGAAAAGCACAGAATAGTAGAGCGTCGAGATTATTTAGAAGATCTTCTTGTCGCCTTCGTAGAAATCTTTTTGTATGGGATACCTTTTACCGACACCCATCAAGCAAATCTAGCTAAAAGGAATTTCAAGCCTAAGGAGATACTGCCATGTAGTAACAGCGTAAAAAAATCTCAGCATTATTTATCTCAATAGACTGTTTTTAAGCCTTGCTAGAAATCTTCAAAGCTTCAGTATAGTTTGCTACGATGCTCAGAGTCTTTCAAAGCTCGTACGGCTTACGTACATTTCGGCGGTATCGCCCACTTGATCAGAGCCACAAAGTTAGATATTCACTACTATCCCTAATTTGTCAACTAAAAAATGGTGATAAAACAACATCACGTGCTGTCATCATAACGTCTCCCCATCTCTACTATGAAGAAGGGCTTAGTGTGGGGTGTGTGGCTTTGATCAACGGGGATACCACGAAAACGTATGTAAGCCAGACGTACCAATTTCGAGAAGACTATAAACATTTTCGCAAACTTTATTCATCATTTACTTTTTGAAAACGTTAAGTTGATGAGATTCTTAACACACTTGCCACGACATGATCTACAACAAATCTTTTCCTTACTTCCAGAGTGTCCTTTCAACGCACCCAACATTATGCGCATCAAAATCAGTAACTATCCAAAAGTCAGTAGTTAGTAAGGAAGCGGTAAGCTAGTCAGTTGACAACCTTTGTTCAATTTGATTTCGCTCCCTTGCTTTGTTCAAAACGAAGAAATCTTAGGTTCGTTAATGGTGAACTCCAAAGAACAAATTTCAGGCCAATCACAATGCATCGAAATCTGTACATCAACGCAGAATGTCTGAAAATGTTTCGTTGCAAATGTCCAAAACATCCTCACCCTTCCCAGCGTAAGTTCAGCTAAACTCAGAAGGGACAAGAGCCGCCATAGCGTAATCAAAGTCATCACGTTAAGCGTTGCTGGAAAAATAGGTAAAATCAGATATTATCACTCAAAATTTCATTGATCACAAGCCTCATATAAGAGTAAACAGACAAAAAGGTAATTTATAAAGCCTTATAACGGCTACTAATTATCACGTCGTGATTTTTTGTAGCAATGAATCCTTTGTGAGCCAATTTCTACTCCCGGTCTATTCAGCCATTGCTTTCTCAGTCCAAATACAAGGTTATTGAAATTTTTACCCCGCTATCGTTTCAGTGTGTATGTCTTCTTGAGACCCGCGAACACCTGAGCTGAATGTCAATGGCAGTTATTTTTTCGTAGTGCTTCTTCGCCACAGCGCTCAGTGCGATCTATTGCAGCGCCAGTCGAATGAGTAGCTAGAGAGGCTACATCGATCACGGCGAGGTGTTGAAGGCAGAGATACTTTTTCAGGTTAGCTAAATAAAAAATTTTTGCTATCCCATGTTGGCCTAAAAATCATGTAAATTATTGATCTCTTTCCAAAAAGCTCACCATCTCAGAAAAAATTCTTCTTAACATCGAACTGGATGCCGCATTCAAACTTCCTCATAGATTTCGACCGAGTGCTTAGCCACTATACAAAATGCCCCAGATACTTGGAGGCGCTACTGGAGCAAATTGGATAATATGAAAAGCGTTTAATTTTGTTGTGTCTTCCAAACACTTTGTTGGTCCGTCTTCACGGTGATTGTTTCTTTTTTTCCTCTGTGCGGATCTCACTTCTAGTATTTTATTCATGTTTTTTCGCCCTTTTTTTGGACGTCGTAGAATATTGGAACACATCTGTCTGCCATATCGAGGATAACCTCGTTGTGACGTTCCATGGGGAGCTCGTTATTGACTGCTGGAGAGCGTTTGGGAATAGTGTTCGGCCCCACACGTGCCGCGACGAGTATTATAGCCACTCGGTCACGGCGTCCATTGACATGGTGCATTATATATTTATCTCATTTGTCATACTACTTTTTTTTTGAAAATTTGATAATTCCACTGATAAACTGCAGATGGGCTCCGAGTTAACAAATTTTGAGTCATATGTGGAACTGGTCAATTTGGCATTTCACATACGTGGATAAAGCACATTGGAGGGAAGGGGGAAAAGTAGGCGCGTGGCTAATGAGATAGTGCACCCGTTAAGAAGAGCTCTGTGTAATCTCCTCGTTCAACACTTTGTTTTGATCAATCAACCGAACCGACTAGAACCCTTATTGCTTTGTTATTTATAAGATTGCAAGGAGAATTGTCTCAGTCGGGTCTCATTACAAGCGAAACGAAGTCCTCAAGGAGCAGCTTATGTAGCACTTGAATGCCCGAAGACATTTGGACTGAATACGAGGAAATAAATCAAATAAAAAAGTACATTCAGTAAATTCTAATGACGACACATGTTGAACAGGCAACCGATTTCTAGAATTATGAAGTAAGTAAGAATTATGAGTAGAATTTATGAAGTGAAATGAAATAAATTATGAACTAATGATGGTAAGTGGAAGGCACGCTTTTGGATGGCGATAATGTGATGTCAGGCCTGAGATTATATGTAATTCTCTTCCTATTTGAACAGCTACACTGCACTGAGAAACTTCCTATTAAACTAATTTAAGCGAAAAACAATCACGTCACAGTCAAATGAGTCATGAAATAGTACAACAAAAAGTGCAGATGTAGCTCTCTAACAAAGCAAGTTAAGACGATTGCAACGGAGGAGATGATAATCAATATTCTCGAGACTAAAAATTGTTAATTGAACCGACATCTTTGAATCTACTCAAGTATTCACCATAAACTGAGCAATGAATCTTTTGTACTTTCAATGGCTCATAAAATCGTTTTTATAGCGCCGCTGTTGCCTTGCATTCTTCTATTGGCTTAACGACAAGCCCTTGTTGACCCAATCCATATAAGGCACAGTTATACATAAGGTAAAAAAGAAGAGAATTTTTTGCACTTTGTAAGAAAGATTGCGTTTAAGCTCGCAATATGTCAGCAACACTAGAATACGATGCCTGTTCTTACACAATCGACATGAACTCTCTCTTTAACCGCTTCCTTGGCGATGACCATGAGATGGGTGAGACGCGGGTTCAACTTTCGTCTTAGGTTCAATGTCATATATATCACCTAAAATTATTGGATATATGGTCAAGCCGTAGCTCAATCAAGTGGTCATTACTTTATCAACTCAACTGCACTGTATCATTTGCAATGTATATTCTTTACGCTTTGGAAGTTTTTTGACGTTTTTCTTTACTTTTAGAGAACTTTCGTCGAAATGCTCAGAAACATAAGGCGCTGAAAATGGCGTCTTTTACTCTTTTATTTTGAAGGTTTCAGGAGGCGTAGGTGTGTCATGCATATGAGTGCATCACATTTAGCGATTGAAAAAGCTGCTTCTCCAGTGAGGCTGAATGTATTGTTCTATTTCAGTGATAAATGCAGCGATAAATAATGATAAAAGTAAACCGAAACGTTGTCGAGTGAATGCTTTAGTATTCCTTCAAATCCGAGTTTCCTTAACGTTCACTCGTAGAGAAAATATTATTGCATTATTGGATACGTGAGACAGTAGTAATTGATAGTTCGATGAAAAATATCAATAAGACAATAGTAAAGAGCAAACTTAGTAAGTTCAAAGATTTCCTTCAGCATTTAATCGTGATGAAATTCTCAGCTTTTCAAGATTATACAGTTATTCGTGGTTCTATCAAAGATGGAATAAATTCAGAAATATCTTTTTTAGCAGATAAGTTCATATAACTCTTGACTTATACGTATGTCGATCTAGATTTCGTCAGATTGACAGCTTCTTTGTACTTTTGATTATCACATTTGTATTTATTCATATGGAGTGATATCATTATTATATCAGCTGCTCTAGGAAAATGAGGTATAGATTTGTGAATGAGTCGAGTGGTATGTGTTTTTAGCCGAATAATCTAGCAAAATCACCTTAAAATATTGTGCAGAAGATCCGATGCAAATTATATTTTCCAATACCACACAGCGCTAGGTTATATAGTATCATGAGGCTTCGACATATTCGAGGACACTGTGAGAGCCATGAAGTAGGAAGCTGACCTTTAGCTATTTCATAAAAGCCTAATTTTAGTTGCGCTGCTAGAGCATATTACGGAGGCTTTTTCATAGAGCAAGTCAAGTGCCGGAATACCCAAAATTTCAGTTTTCGAGTATTTATATGAATTTCAAATAGAAAACTCCGCCTATCGAGGAAAGACCTCTGAAAATTTGACGATCAAAATGATCCTCATCATCCGCAAAGGATTCGGTCAGTTTCGACGCAGCGAAGTGACTCCATAAGAGGATTATTCTATAGCTCACACAAAATGCGAAAAGCTCGAAAAGGCTCAGTGGGTCGAATATGGTTTTACAGGATAATTTCCCTAAGTACACTAGAATATTAGATTGTACATACCGTTGATTATGCTTGGAATACTGCTTGCATTGATTTATTCTACACCTTGCACATTGAAATATGTTTATAACTCCTCAACGGTTCAAGAAAGCTTTTGTATAGATTTTCTTTTTATATTGGTGAATTTGCTCAATGTATGTGCTACATAGGACTTAATTTCTGAAAGGTTATTTCCTGCAGTCACTAATTTGTAATGATACTTTCATGAATGGTATCATTTCGTAAGAGAACCGTAATATGACTGCTGGAAAAGTTCTTCCGTTGTGATAGAATGATGTGTCACTAAGCAAACCTCTACATATTGGGTCGGTGGTCAGAGAGCAAGCGCCCATCAATGGTATACAACACAGTTTGTATCTACAGGGCAGTCATTGATTCTGGGAGCGCTGTGGCCGAGTGGTTGTGATGCTCGTCGCGGCGCGTGGAGCCGAGCTCCACCCCTCGCTCCTCCCCCAACTCACTCGGGCAGTCAACAACAATGCCCCATGGAACGCCACAGCAAGGCTATCATCGAGACTGCAAGGAGATTCGCTTGATCACAATTTTACGCCGTTCAAGATGAAGACGAAAAACGAATTGAATGCTAGAAGCACTGGTGAAAAACACATGACAGTGCAAAACAGTGCACAGTGAAAAAAAAGAAAAACACACTGTGATGATGAATCAAATAAAGTGCTAAAAATGTTTACTGATTATGCGATTTCTACATCAGCTCAAGTGGCAGATATGGCACCTATAGGTGTCATATTGCTCCCGGTAATCTCTTTGATATATTGCATATTTGTAGAGAATCAAACTGCAACTTATTCTACAGATATTACGGCAGAGGTCGTTTATGAGATGGTTTTTCATTGAAAATTCTTCATTTGATAATTTGCAAAGAGCCGTTTTTGAGCGAGTTCATTCCTAAGGCGAACGAGCGTAGTGTTGAAGATAGTGTGCAACGTGCAGAGTGTAACCAGTGAAGAAGCGCATAAACATCTTCACTAGAAATTTTGTTTGAACAGCTGGATTCTTCATGAAAAGATGCCGGATCATCAACAAAACTATTCCAGAGTAGCTAGCTTTGAGCAGAGTTGCTCAACTCCATATGTTTGGATAGAGTATGCCTCTATATACAGCTATGAACCATTTACAGTGAATAATTTTAGTGAAATGTAACGCCGTGTCATGCCCCTCTTCTTACGTCAATATCAATATTGCTATAAAGTGGCAATATCCCAGCTGTGAAATCTTCATATAACCTAGGAAAAATCTATATGCACCGAACAGGGACACCGAGGGTGTTCAGAGCCTCTATGATTGCTTCTGTTTCCACTGAATCAAAGGCTTTCTTCAAATTGATGAAAGAGAGATGGAGTGGTCTTCCGCACTCTTGTAGAACTTCTATAAGTCGTGTGATCATGTAGATGTGGTCTATAACACTGAAATTTTTTTGAAACCCTACTTGTTCGCATGGCTGCCCTTCGCCCAGTGTTCTGTCAATCCTGTTTGGGATGACTCGAGTAAAGAGTTTATAGACAACGGGCAGCAAACAGAAGGGGCGATAATTGCCCATGTCGTGAAGGTTTCCGTTTCTGAAAAATAACACGGTCTTGCCGTTTTCCATTGTCTGGGAATGTTACATTCTGACTGGTAAAAAGTGTAGAGCCAAGCCAGGATGTCAATGAGAACTTGCAATAGGTTTTTCAAATGTTCTATTATCCTATTCATGCAAAGTGTTGTTCTGCTCTTCAACAAGTATATAGCGTGTCGGATTTTGGAAGAAGGAACTGGTTAAACGACATGCTCATCTTCTTTTAACTCATATGACAATAAGAGGGCATAGCTATTGAAGAAATCGGAGTGCTAATGATGTGAATTTCTCCGTTCCCCTTCTGGAGGCCGTAAGTGTTCCGTGAGGGCGTCGGAGTGCAACTCATCTCAATCTTGTAATTGGCGAAGCTACGCTGGGCTATGCGATTGCTATGTACACTTTCTGCTACGTCAGCCGTAACTGCTGCTCGTTTTTCTTTCAGCCTTCTTTTGTCGCTTCTCTGCAGCGTTTCACAACTTCGGACTTGATCGGTTGCTTGTAGCTCACGCGAATCCACGTTGTCGTATTACCTCGAGTGTTGGAGGAGGCGTGCGTCTCTTCATACCTTTAGGACTCTCGGCTTTCATACAGCTAACATGAAGTTGTTGAATGAGCCGGTCGTATTATTCGTCCATGTTGTCAACAAAGTTGTCATCTCAAGAGCCGACTATTGACCTCAGATGTTCTGGTATTTCCAAGTTTATTGTAGTTCTGGAACTTCGTTGTTTGAATTCAGAGGCTTTCTTTCAGCGGAAAATTGAGCGTTATGCAAATGAGACGATAGCCTCATGCCGTGTAGAACTTAAGCAACAGCGACATCGCTCAGGCAAAAGCTTCGCTTTACTGAGATGTGGTCTATCTCGTTTCGCTCCATTGGGAAGCTCCCACGCCTAGCGTTAAGCGAGAGGCTCTTGAAGTTGTGATTTACCATGGATGGTCTTGGTCGTCATTAGGAACTCAGATAACCTCTACCTTGTTCGTTTCATTCAAGTCCTAGGTCCCAATGTAGCATTCTTCAGGCGTTCTTCTAGGTCCAATTTTTGCTTCAAAGTCTCCAAAAATAACCTTGAAGAGTGTGTGGGCTTCTTTGGAAAACTTTTTGAAGTCTCTGTAGAACATTTTGACTTCGTCTTCGTTATAGCTTGATGTTGGCGCTTGAGTAACGAGTATGGTCAAGCCCGGCATTGATCGATATCGTTTCAACCGCAGCCGCCCGATACGGGATTTTATTGCGCAAATGAATCGATGTTCGTTGTCAAATTCAATTTGATGAAAACGCCAACATCGCCGGCTCCTCTGCAATCGGATGTTTCAAGAAGCAGTTCTTCTCCGGTGTCATACACAGCGTGAAAAGAATGGCGTCTTCTTGTCTCATCCAGGCCAATGACGTTTTACCTTATCCTTCTTGCTTGCATCAATAGATATTCTACAGCGGTTTCATGTGCAAGTGTTCGTGCGCTATAGGTACGAATCGTCAGTCCTCGTCGCTTTGGGTAGCCTAGTTTGGCCCCAACATTTCAGCAGCCTTCCGTCCTCGTCTTACCCGATGCAGCCGTGCCAGGAGATTTTTCGGGGTCTGGGTAATCAGGACCATTCTTATTGCCGTTTCTAGCAATTTGATTTTCATCGTATAGCTTTCTAGGCTCTAAACGTAAGACGTATGTACTCACGAATAGCCTGCCAGTCTCTTTCGGTGGAGTAGAAGAAGATTGTTTGTTGGAGGCGACTCCTAACCGCCTCCATGTACTTCCCATCCCTTTGATTGCAGACTTTTGGCCAGTTAGCCTCATAGAGAAGAGGTCTGTCAAATTGGCGCTGCAGAAGCACGAAGCTCATCCACTTTAATCCACATGCCTCTCTAGGAAGCACATGGTCGCTTTTGGGTTCGCGTTTAATTTCCCTATTGTGGAGCTACCACGTGGAGTTGGGTCATGTGCCCTCATAACTAACCGAGCGGTTCCCTCAAAGGGGGGAGATCCGTGATACACATACATATACGTATATAATTCAAACGTTCGACTTGCTATAAACCTCGGCATAACTAATTGTTATATGAAAATCGAGAAAACATCTTGATTAGCTGACGCGAGGTTGCTAAATTAGTCGTAGAAGTTTGGCTGACGTTTCGGCGACCCGCCTTCTTCAGAGCCCGGGCGCATGTAGTATTAGTCTATCTGAATGATTCCAATGGTCTTATTCATATGGTGCCTAGGTCAGGTTAGAAGATCAAACGAAGAAAAGGCGCGAGATCTCGTGTGATGGTGACGCACTCGTCCTTCCGGTTCATTTCGGGATTTTTGGCGTTTATCCAAGATGCCTCATAAGTTTTGCGAGTGGATGTTTTTGATTCCTGCGCTAGGATTGTGACAGTCACATCAAAATCCTTGCTGTTGTGTTTTTGTGCCCATGTAAACCTGAAGGTTTCGTTTTATCTATTTTAGATTTACTGTCTAGATGTTCTTTTATGCGGATGAAAAACCCGCCTATTTTTTCACATGTTAGTAGAATAGTGCCCGATCTCATACAATCCCCCTCTTTTCCGTTAGGGCAGATTAAACAGTTGTTGGTGTTACACACTCGATCATAGAGTCTATTGCGGATCAGCTGATGGCGTAGGGTGGGAGGTGGGATTTCGATAACTACCACGGAATTTTTCAAGACCGCATCTTTTTCAGCACCTTTTGACCGCGCTACTAATTTCGTTTGATATAAATGGCAGTTTGAAGGGAACTGTATCAAGGTGCGGAGTATTGTTCTTTTTGGACCTAGTTACACTTTTTGAATATTCCCTAATTGCAAATGTTTTGTAGCCGTTGGAAATGGCAATTTCTCGTGCCAAGCCTAATGATTCGTTCCTTTCCTCTTTTCCTGTGCACACACTTTTAGCCGTTCGAAACATGTTTTTAATTAGCGATTTTTTCATGTGTGAAGGATGGGAGGAAAGGTGAATGACCAAAATGTTTTTGTCACTTGGCTCTCGTTACCATTCTGTACTATAGCCACTATCCAAAAGCTTCACTTGGGTGTTTGTTTAAGAATGGAAGCCAGCCCCCGTTTGGACTTTCTCGAGTTAATTTTATATGCTCTGACTGTCCGTTCAAGACTTCAAAACATTTGTCCATTTCCTCTTGTGTGGAACAGACAATGAAACAATCATCTATATACCGGCAGTAGAGCAATGGGCGGTGAACAAAGACTGGAGCTTCGACCTTATACATAAAGGCGGTGGCAAGACTAGGTGCTAAACGTTGACCCATGCAAACCCCCTGAATTGTGTGAAGTTTTTTTCCGACCACCGAAAGATTGAACAAGTAAGATATTGTTTTAGGAGGGTCACTAGTTGTTGAATTTTGAAGCCATACATGTTTACTTTTTGTTCATTTCAGTTGAAAGTTCGAAAATGGCTTGCATTGCAGAGTCATTTGATACGTTAGTATAGAGTGAGGTAACATCAAATAACTCCATTACGTGCGAGTTGTTCGGTTTCGCGAAACGTAGGTGATCTAGGAACATTTTTGTATTGGGTAGATGGGTTGATACGAATTTGAGCACCTGAGTAAAAATAAGGTTTAGAAACCAAGTTATTCTATCCGTTGGTCCGCCTTTACAACTGATGATAGGTCTAACCTTGTATGTTAATGGATCGGTTGACACTAGATCATCAATAGATGTAAGTTTGTGTGTTTTTATGAGAAGGTATAGGACCGGACAAGTAGGATTATTGTTTTTGAGTCGAGAGATAACTGAAGTTTCTAAACCCGCTGCACTTGCCATGTTGACCCATTCTTTGTTTAAATTTTTACATTGGAGTTTATATTCCTTCTCAGAGGATGGGCGATAGAGGGAGACATCCTGAAGATGTTTTTCCGTTATTTCAACATCCAGCCGATTTGGGATTACTACAAATTCCCCACCTTTATCACTTACGGATAGACGAATAGATTTTGATTTTACTAGCTCCCTGATATATATGTATATATATATATATATATATATATATATATATATATATATAATACACTCGCTTACTCTCTTAGATACTTAGATGGTCCGTCTTCACTGCGGACCCCAGCACATATTCCAAATAGTATATTGTTGGCTCTGCATAAAATATTCCTTGGTTTCCTGACGTAACTTTGCAAGAGCTTTTTTAGGTCTTCATGATGTCGTTACCAAGAAGTGGATTTCGGCGACGGATCCTCGGCCGGGCTTCCAACTACTTAATTCGAAAATAGTGTTAGGCCGAAATCAAAAGCAGAAGTTGGAAAGAAAATCAACCGATCTCTCACGGATGATGTAGAAACCGAAATCCCTGTATATATAAATTATAATTGTTTTTCAACCATGTATGGGCACTTATACATAATCATGAAATAATACACATATCTTTTCGAGTGTTTTCTGATGGCCTTTGTTTTCATATTCATGATGTTTACGAGTCAAGAGCAATTAGGTGTGCAACAATGCTCTGAAGGGAACTGGCTCAGACGAAAGACACCGTGCAACTGACGAAGCTTCAAGACCGAAGCACGTTTATTGCACTGTATGAGTGCCCTTAACATACCACATGCATAGCTCAAAAATAATTATCAGGCGTAATGAAATGTGGACGTGGTGTCGAAACGAATACGTGTATTTGTTTTATTTATAGCAATGTATTTTGACATCAACTTGTAGCAGCCTATTCCATTTCGGTGGCGAGTGATGGTGGTCGTGACCAAGTTTCTGCTCATGTTAATGGAGCATTCCCAACATAGTATCCAACTTGTACTGGACAAAACTGAGTACACGATAGTGTGAAATGTTTTGGTACAATACAATATGCCTTATAACGACTAACAAGCTCATGGTCGATTACTAGATAAACCACTCTAACATAACGGTCACATGAACAAGCCTTTCCGAGAATCATTATAGATTCAAGTCAAAGCAATTGGTCGATTTCCTAAATATGCAGGTTGGAGACGGAATCAGATGTCCGATATTATGTAACCATTGCCTTTATCGTAATGCTTTTGTGTTCTTTCGTGTTCAATATATTGTATACTTTCTCCTTCGAATCCAACTAAGGGCCATTTCCTGCAAAAAAAGTGAAGACCACAATAATCCAGTTTCAACAATGGCTATAATGCGCTTTATGCATGTATGGTCAACATGGATTTCAATGTGCACTAAAATTAATATCTGATCACTCGGCATCTTCAGCATTGATCTGAGTGATCACCTTGGGACACAGGAACGACCGATTCTCTAGGAGTAGCAGCGTTGCAAGTAGCACAACAAATTTTTTTGGCATAATCGTATGCAATTTAGCATTCCCATCTTTTCAAATCTCAGGAGAGAACCATCTGGTCATCCAAACATTTTGTAAGATTGAAAAGAAATGATAAGTCAGTAGGCACTCGTAGATCTGCTGCAATAATCTCCTTATCAAGTAGTGATTTCCAAGCAAAAATTGAACGCCATTAGAGCTTTGATGCGTTCGCTTCAAAATGAAAACTTTTGCAAAAGGTTTTTTTTCAAATAATCGTCCTTTCAATATAAGCTAAGCAAATAAGTTGTAGAAAGCAGCTCGAAAATATGTGGAGAAGTGTTCACACGAAATTGACTCCTATTTTGTAGTGATCAAGAAAAAAATCTCTAAATACTTTAGGACATAACTGCAAATATACAGGCTCTCAAAAGAAGGTGCCCAACGTTGGCTTAATGAAAACGAAAACTTCGATTTTGGTGCGGCGACATTTTCACTGTCTATCTCAAAGTACTTCCCTAAATTCTTCATGGTTGCTGTGATGGTGTGGTTAGGGCACCCCCATTAAAATCCGAATCACCTCAAAGCCAGAATAACCATAATAAGGATGAGGCTTTACTGGAAATCAAAAATTCGATGATTCATGGTTACTTTATCGAGTTCATTGAGATCGACCGGCAGCCCATCTAATTACTAACCGGAACATAATATCTTATCAGCAATTTCAGTATTTTTTGAAAAACTTCTTAATTAATGAGAATGTATGAGCTGTTAGGATTTACTACCAGATTTATTGATTAAAATTTCGATGAAATTCATTGATTTCTGGCTTTCTGAATGCTTCGAAAAAAATAGACCAGGTAATGTTTTTTAGAACTACTTCGTCATGTGAAGGCCCAAGCTCAAACCTACTTTTCTTTTTTCTCTTACAAACTTTGCATCCATAGATGCTGCAAACCTTCTGATAATCGTTTGGAGAAGCTCGAGTGCGTGTCCCAGTCACATCCTGAAATCAGCCATAGAGACACTACATGAAGTGGCAAAAGCCGTATAAAATCTTTACACTGTCGCTTTTGTGGCAGGTATTATATCGAACTGCGTTTCTTCACCTTAAATTTGCGAGAAACAATCAGTGATCCATTGCAAGTATTATTCTGAAACTTGGACAGCAACGATGTGCCAAGAGCCTACTTTATGTACCGAACTCTGTTGCTGCTAACAAAAGAAGGCTCTTCATCTCGCGATAAGCATTAGATACGGTAGTATCCACACCTCTAACACCTCATGACTTAAACAAGTCCACAGCCATTAATCATTCGTTTGAGTCGGAAAGTTGTACCATGTGCTCAATGTGACTATATGACTTCCGGGCACAATTTATTCAAACTCGTGTAAAACACGAGGAAAAGTTACACTGTTGAAACCTGTAGAGCTCTTCTTGTCCGCATAAAAGAGTTATCAGATGGTAAACTCAAACTCGATAAAGTATTCAATTATGTGCTTAGGGCGCAAAAGCTCAAAAGTGACGATCTGACTATAGCGTCACGACGCTGTCACACGAGTTAAGATCATCTAGTGCGCAAAATTCTTGAGGAGTTTTGAAAGAGAGATCAAAATAAAATGAAGTGTAAGGACGAGTGCTATCCTACCACACAAGATAAGTGGCCTTCGCCGTTTGATTAAACCTTAGCTGAATGGACTGCTACAAATGTTGTCCCACGTGGACAGCAAAAGCAGCCTTGCACTTACAAAACGGTAAATGATTTTGCTTGGAAAAATAGCACTCACTTGTATGATAGATGTTTGCCAGTGCTATAAGTAATCCGACATATAGGGATAGTATTAGTAAGGTATGTACAGGTTCTCATAAAGACGAAGACGAAAAACGAAAGACAAAAAGACGAAAAGATGAAAAGCAGCCATCGGACGACAACAGCAACTCGAGCACGAGTGAACAAGTGCAGAAGCATTTGAGCACCGATGATGAAATGAATGAACAAAAACCATCCATCTCCGCCTTCACCTCTTCGATTTAACGGTTTTTTTCTGCTTCAAAATATGCACCACATTTGTGGTCCACCCAATATTATAAAACGTTTCTACCAAAGACTGATGTTTGGGGTGCCTCGTTATCCACAAATGAGAGAAGTGTGAGGAAATGCGATGTTCCATCTCACGTCAGCGATGAAGATATGCCGTTCTATAAGTCAAGCTGCTAACACGTTGCGACAAAATGCATGAATTACATGCACCGATCTCCGCCCTCATGCAAGGCAATAGGTGCTGGCACCCCGCAATTTTTCAAAAGAATTCAAGTGGTAAATTTGAGTTTTGAGGAGAGATTAGAAGGATAAAAAAGCTCTCGCGTTGATCAATCCCAGAGGAATGGGCCATGCAATCGTCTTCAATTTTTGACTTCGTTTGAGGTAACTGAATGCATATGCGGCCTTTATAATGACTCGCGGTGTCCTCCCGCTGAACCAAGTCAGTGCTGCTCAACCTTCCAAACAAGTCTGAGACAGTCTGGTACCAATTTACCGACCCGGAAGGATGGATAGCTTGGTGAGCCATGAACACGAGATCGAACCATTGACCTCGCGTGCGACACAGAACTCCACTACCGCTGCGTCACAAGCGCTCCTGAGGAGAGATTATTAACATTAAATGATGGAATATCACAGAAGGGATTCTGTAAGAATACTTCAGTCAAGTGTTTAAAAATTTCCTGTGTTTTTAATGAGAAAACCAAATCTTTCAGAAAAGAACAGTTCTAGTTGTTATGTAGCACATCTTATTACTATATTATGTATAGCTCTATAGTCATTCGATAGCTCGATAAATGCAGTTTATTACCAAGCATGATTCCTGCAAAGGTCTTCATATCACGTACCACTAAAGAAAAAAGGATTATACTCCATATTCGCAGTAGTTAGTTATTGATATTTGAATATCACCGCAGATTTTTCGGTACCTATGTGCAACAATTTCACTAAAGTCTCTCTATTGCCACGAAAAGATAGATCATTGCTGGAAAGTCTCCCATAGATTAGTTTTGGTTAAAAAAGGCTGAATTGTCTCAAAATCCCTATTTTCCAATAGGGAAACCACATGAAAAAATGAGGATTTACTTCTAACACTTTTTAGCAATTTTTTTGTAGGGCTTTGAATTGGGAACTTAAGAACACGTTTTCCAAAATGTATGACCTCTAGAAAAAACTTTAAAGACGGTTTTTTTTCTTTCTATAAACCAAGCGAAGAGACAGAAAAAGTCCATTGAGCAATTTGGGTGATTTAAAGCTTTTTTTCTAGAAATGCGGTTTTGTAGGGCAGTACTGGCACTATTTCTACTGTCAACAGCTTTATTGAGGTTTTTTTTCTATAATACTCTAACATTTACCAATGACAAATTTCCTTTTAGTGACAATGAAAAGCAAAGTCCTATCTGAAAACTACTGCATTGTCATTGGAGCACGCCCGCCAACTACGACCGCGTCGGGTTCCAGGTGAAATATCACACGGTCCTCAACGTGTTAAAAAGCAGATGGGCCAAGCACGTATTATATAAGAACAGTTGATGGACGTAGATGTCAACCAACCCAATTCTTTGGGATATCAAGCGCACAATAGGAAAATCAGCGATCTGATTATCCTGTTTTCGGCACGAAAAGCCTAGGAATGATGATGTTCAACTAATTTTTCAAGGCGAAGAAGATCTACTAGCCTACTTTTGAGCGCACGATAGGATCGAATGGAAGGCGTAAGGCTGACTAGTCTGATGAAGTATCAGGTGATGCAGGTGATCTCACTATACAGAGCTCTCCTTTGGATTTTTTGTGACTGTAAGGTAGCTCGTCGCGCGCAAGTATGTGGAATAGCAAGCTTACGGATAAGCCTCTTCAAGGCACTGTCTTGCTGAAAGCGTTTTCGAAACGTAAAATAAAACAGGTCATAATGTAAGCATCTAAGAGAGAGATTAGTACTCTTTTATTGATACAAAGAATCACATGGGAAGCTCACATCACTGCGTGAAATAATGGACAATGTTGTCTTACGGAGATTTACGCTACAGTTGGATTGCAGGGATGAGTTTTAGAGATATGATAGCGTTAAAAAACAGCATAGTTGCTAGGGAGGCCTAAAGAATGAGTTAGAAACCCAATTAGCAGAATGATAGCTTCAACAAAACACTGGGTGCGGAGTCAAAACCGTGTATAATAATTCGAGCGTACTCATATAGTGCTCCACTGACGCGTGGGTCGCTGAGGGAGAGATGCAGAAACAGCAGCGGTCATGAAAGGGTTAGAAACACACTCATGAATGTTATAATATGTTTTGTGATATGTTTTGATTAATAATTTTGTTTGTTTTATATGATATGTTTTGCATTTAAACAGTGCCCAATTTTTCAGTGATTTCGCTGTGAGCTCAAGTTCACTCACATTTATTGGGCACTGACAAACAAATCTTTCCTTTTTGTTTTGTTGCAGTTTTCTCTCCATCTGATTCGGTTTATTAGCAAATTACCTTTAGAAAAGATAGAACAAGCACGAAGGGCATGAGTGGTTATCAACACATGCTACACGCTACTTCAAGCGATGCAAAAGTGAAAATCCACTCAAATCATTCACACGTTGAAGAGAACGTTTCCTATATCAACACCAAAAATGATTTCGACTCTGAATGTCAGGCAGAAGTCCCCTAGAGAGTCACCAAAACTTGAATTAACACAAGCAGATCTGATTAGAAAGACTGGCAGAAGTTTTCACAGTAGGCAGATACAGCTCATTAAGAGGAAATTGTTATAGCAATGATACATGTTTTGAGTCGCTTGTCAGGTCTAAGTGCTAGACAGGCGTCTGATTCATCCTCATGGACTTCTGTAGCACAATCCCACGTGATTTAGTCGATCCCATAGGCTAGTGACTACTCTACGAAAGACTCGACACCGAGTAATTATCATAAATCACCGCAAGCCAGGTGATAGAATCATCTAACATTGCAGAGACTAGCAGCCACTTGTGCTGTTGAAATGAATCAATCCTATCCATTCGACTGCTTTTTATAGATTCCCTATACGAGGATGTAACATATTTTGAGCCGTCAGGTCTAGTGCTATACAGGCGCTTGTTTAGTTTTATTGAGACTCATCAGTAGCATGCTCCCTCGGTTCAGCCTATTTCCTGAGGCTAAATAATGCTCTATGAAGGAATCGACGCCGTTTAGAGAAAGGCTTTATTTAGTCTTAGGGGATCGGCTACGCAGAGGGAGGGTGCTAGTTATGAGTTTCAATAGGACACAACAGGCGCCTGTATAGCACTAGGCTTAACGGATTAAAACGTGTTACTTCCTCATCAGATTATATCACTATAAGCGGGTCTATGAGAAAGAGGTCGAAAGGAGAGGTACTTTCCTTATAGTCTCAAGGAGTCGACTGAACCGAGGAACTAAGTCTTTAAGGACAAAGTAGACTCCTGTCTAGCATTTAGACTTAGCAAGCACCTCAAAACATGTCATATCATTACCAGAGTTTTATCGTTCTGAGCATGATCTAAAAAAGCATTTGCATGGAGAGGCATGTCATAGCAATGTTATTTATTGAGTGCAAGGTTCTTCAAGAAAAAAATCCTTCAGGTTTTGAAAAGAGTTATCTTGTAAGTGCTGACTTAGCATCGTTTAGAAGGAGAAATAATATGTAAGAATAGTGGCACAATACACCTGGTAAGCTGTTTTTGTAATTAATTTTGATGAAGTTTTTTCTGTCGTATCTGTTATGCTTATGATGCAATCCGATAACGTGCAACAGTTCGTGTTGACAATTTTATCCATCACACATCTGGATGACTCTAAATCTTTCCAAAATAAGTAGCCCAACGTAAAAGAGCAATTCATCAAATACTGCAGTATCTGAAGGTCCTCTCTTTTCATAAATTTCATAAACTACGACTAAAGAGTCAATTTCCATCGATTATTGATATTCCAAAAACTTTGCTAGACATTTCTCTCCAGCATCAAACTTAAAAAAATGGCATTCTTGACATTTCAAAATAAGCTACTTAGCACTGCTAAAACCATTGCACATTTAGTAGATTGTCGGGGTCATCCATTTCCACGCCATCAACTGTCATCCAATTTCTAAAAACCGTCTTTCTTCTCACTTAGATACTGGTCAATGAGTTAATAATTTCTTCTCAAGCAGACATCAGGCTATTACGCTAGAATATATTCAACAGTGGTTAATGTTTTGGTGGTTTCGGCTCTCTAAAAGCCGTTCGTATTTTTGAACCTCCAAAGTACTGATAAGAATTAGCCGGGAAGAGTTTTATATCCAGATGGGACGTAACTGACTCAAATCAACAAGGGAAAGGTTATGCATGAGTGTTGAAGCTCTGACTAGCAAATCAGCTGTTCTTACAAGTGAGCACGAATAACAAATGTGCTTCTATCACTTCTTCGTAGTCTTCATTCGCTATAGTCAATACATATCTAAATGTATATGTGAAGTCTTGTAAGCAGCTAACGTGGCTCGCTCATTCGCTTCCAGTATTAATATCTTCCTTTGTGGCTGACGACCCACATGGGTCGAACATCTGAAACAGCCTATAAACTAGTATGATCTACGTAACTGTTGCTTAAAAGATGGCGGATAAGTGAGTAGTGACGTACGCTGTCACGTACCAAGATTTTGATTCCTCGTTAAGACTCTCCCTCAAGTCTACATAGAATCCAAGGAGAGCAGACTTCACTACTGTCAGTTCACGTGTATCATCCTCCCTACATTTCTTATGACATATATTTTTCTAAAGAATTCTTGGACTAAGGACCGGGACAGCGCAGAAAGCCAAAGCCAAATAGGCATTCAGCACCACCATGGACGGAACGCGAGAACCACTTTAATGTCGAAGGTAATAGAAATCTATTGGTCAAAAAAGCATCCACAGAGTTTCACAATGCTTTATGGATTCGAATGCATGGTTCGCTTCGAAGGATTGATCACTGCGCAATGCCTTTACTCTTAGTGTACTAAATTTTCAGATGAAGGATATTTTTAGCCGACAATAATGCTGTCAGAAGAAAAGATGTTTTCTTGAACGGGAGCTAAGCTAGGAGTAAACTCATACCAGGAGTTGTAATTGCTCTGATATAAGGCCGTAAAGTGGAAAATCATCCTGCGATTCACAAGCGTCGGCGATTTGATGTGGTGCCGACAACCTGAGAAAGGCTTTGATTAGGCCAACAACAGAACTCGTAGCTTAGCTACTAAAAAATGTTGGGTCGCAGCGCTTCGCAGCTAAGCGCTCCCATTTACGATCAGGCGGTGAGACAAGCAATGAAAGTCGAGTCATTCAGGGTTTTGCAAAATATCGTTGGAACGTAAAATGTTAACACTCTCAACGCCACGTAGACTGTTTATATCACTGAAAGTTTTTAACCACCGGACCTTATGTGTTGGAGCTGTCGGATTTCTCGTTCATCCATATATTTCTCAAAGGGTTACATTATATGAAGAACTACTGGAGCGACCAGCCATTATTTGTTTATCTTCCTCGCAAAAAGTTGTTCAGTATCATTATTTGCTACTCACTGACGTGCACAGTTTATGAGATTGATCTGGACTGGGTTTACAACAGACCGAAAATGTTTGCAAGAGAAATTCGATACACGATAAAAAAATATGACAACCCAAATTCGATTTTTGAGCGAACCAAACAGATATCTAGCAAGTCGGTGGGAAAGTAGTGCGTTTTCTGACACTTTGGTGGAGTCTGTACTTTCCACTAGATGTGATGAGTGATGAGTTCTTTTTGCGATGATTCGACTTAGCTATAAGTTCGAAAAGCTGTTATCAGCGAAAAAGCAAGTCATTATTGAAGGTGATGTACCGAAAAAATTCCCCTTCTCCATGACTGCCAGATTCAGGAAAGATCCGATCGGAGTGTACAGGCTTACTGATGGAGTACTCAGAACTTCTGCTCATTTTAACTCAGTGTTCAAGCAAGAAACTTGGACACCTTCTCCATTACCACTAAGGAGTTACTCGAAAAGATGAAGCTGAAGCTTCAATCTATAGAAAGCATCTAATAAAATCTGGTGATAAATGTGAGCTTTATCAACTTTGGCGGAACGACTTGTATTGTTACAGGCATAAAGGCTACTGGATGCAAGTCAAAAACGACCTAGTCTGCGGAAATGCCGTCGGAACTGTGCAGCTGAGTTTTTCTAACCTTCCTTTTTAGAGATGATGTGACTATCACTCAATATTTGTTATGACATGAAGTTTTAAACGGATCTTTTCTCTTCCAGGACTCCTGTCTCGCGAACCCTTTAGCTTCTACTTGAGAATCTAATTTGATTTTCGGTAGAAATTATCAAGAGAAACAAAGCTAGAAAAATCGGCTAATGCACCGCCGGATTCTTCAAAATAACGGCACCCAGCCCACATGTTCTTCTTGCCAAACATACGATCTCAAACTTCCAAGAGAAAGACTCACATACCAATGGAGAACGTTGCAACGACCTGGGAAAGGTGACTGAAGGAATTGTCGCAACGATCCCCGACACGTTCATTGTCTGTACTATACATGATAATCACAAAAATTATTTTTTGCGCAATCGGAGACGTTGGAGGCACTGTGCGACAACGATTACTGCAACATTACAATGAGCCATTGAGTCAGTGGAGCGAACAATCACTTGCATCATCTATCGCCCGTTGATCATCGATCAAATCGAGGGGCATCAATACCACTTCCTTTTTTTCCTATCATGTGGAAGAGTAGCACAGAAAGTCCTTCTTGCTCTAGAAACTTGTTTAGCATTATATTTTCAATTTAAGATTTTTGCAGAAATCGCCACATCGAGTCAATAAATATTTCTGTGCCACGCGTGAGGTTTCGAGAAATTCAGTCAGTAACGACTCTTACCCATCGGTTCTCGTTAAAACTTCTCATAAACTGTCCACCCTATCTCCGTTAGCCTGACGTGTATGGCTTCTTTAAATCGATCGCTGACGTATGTTAGAACTCCAAATCCTCCTCTCAATTGTGAGCTGCAGGATACTACCAACATACCACTTTCTACTGCGCGATCAGTAACACTAAATTTTCACCCTGCTTACGTGGTGACCAACTTTCCGATGCATACGTTGACACAGAGATAACCGTTGAGTTGAAAAGTGAGCACGGAGTCGGGATTTTTTCGTTTTCTTCACTGCGTACTCAGTGATATTAAACGCTCTTCAAGTCGCTCGTTTTGTCTGCTCATCTCCGGAGTCAGGTCGTTTATCATGTTAACTTCCCAGCACAGATAGGCATAACTGAAGCATTTCAAGGTACTCATTTTCTCAAGCGTGAATAAAACATTAGAGACCAATCCGTTCCTCATAAACAGCGTTTTCGTCACATATATACGCAGACCAATATTCTGCAGACGCTCGGAGTCGACCATGTTCCGCCTAACTGTTACTTGTTATATAAGAACGATGTCATTAGAAAAGCGAAGATGGTGTAATTGCCGACGATAGACTCTAACTCCCATATTTTCATTCAAATATTCCCATGACGTATTGGAAGGTGGCAACGAATGATTTTGGAGAGAATGTATCGCCTTGTCGACCCCTTCTTCTATGTCGATAATAATATCGTAGTAGAATAGTGACATTGTGGTTGTGAAATTTTTATATAGCTCACAAAGAATTGTTTTGTAATGAGTAGAAATGCCTCGAATGTCCAAAGCCTATTTGAGTACTTCTTTTCCAGTCCATCAAAGGCTTTCTTCGTTTGATGAAAGTGGACGGAGCGATCTCCTTCACTGTTGTAAGACTTCAGTGAGTCTTGTGGTCGTGTGGACGTGATCTATCGTACTAAATTGTTTTCGAAATCGTGCTTGTTTGTATGTCCTTCGTCCACTTCTGTGAATCCTTTCAGAATGATTCAAGTTAAGAGTTTAATTGAAGACGCACACCAAGTAAATTGCGCGGGAAATACCTATTTTGTGAAGGCCCACCTTTTTGAATGTTGAAAAGCTACTACTGATCTTCCACTGAGTGGGAACATTGAGTTCTGACCAGGAATAAAGAGCCAAACTGCTGTGTCAAAGAGAATAGCTGAAATGTTATTTTCTGGTCTCATACTGTATAGAGAAAGTATTGTTTCATTCTTCACCGAAAAAACAGCCTTCAAATTTCAAACGAGGGACCGGTGGACACTGCATTCTTTCTGATTCATAACGCGGTAGGAAGACGCGACTAGTAAAAGGGCCCGTGCTTCAGTGAGCTTTGCAAGTCCTCTTTAGAGCTTCTGCAGCTTTGGCCGTAACCGATGCTGTTCTCCCTTGAGATCTGTTATTTCGCTTCTCTGCTGAGTCTTCAAAGCTTGATAACAAATATTCCGTTGCCTGCGGCTTGTTCGATCCATGTTGATGTATCAACTCAAGTGTTTATTTGCACAAATGCCTCCTATCGATTTTAGAAAGGGCGGCTTTTAAGGCGCCAAAGTGAAGCTGCTGTATGGAAATTGTAGATAAATAGGCGTTTAATAATTTGAATAAATTCCAGTTTGAGATAATTTTGAAATTTCGCTGCTTAAACTCAGCAGTTTCCTCTCCTTTCCGCAAAAATGGAGCATTGCGCGAAAGAGGCAATAGTTTGATTCCGCGTTGAATTTGGGAATAGCATTGACTTTAGATAGACGAAATCTTCAATTTGATAAAATGTCTATTTCGCCGTGGTACTCTCCATTGAAGGAGTCTCACATATACCGCTGATAGTAGAGCTTTGAAAAGCGTGAGTTACATTGGGTAGTGTTGGTTGCCATAATCACCTCAAATGGCCTCTCACCCTGTTTTTTCGTTTCTAGTCCGTGGATCCCAATGTGGTGTGTCCTCGCGATTATTCTGACTCTTAATTTTACTTAAAAACCTGCACTAATGACTTTGAGGCATGTACGGTTCTCTCTGAAGAACATATCCAGCTAAGCATAGAACGATTGACTTCGCCTTCGTCTTAGCTTGATATTGATGCGTAAGCAACAATGATGGTAGAAGCAGAAGTTCACCGACTCGTCTCGACCGCAATCGCCGATTCGAATTGTTAGTTGTTAAACTGAAACGTGTTTATAGTAAACCTCGCTCTGGCAAAAGAGCAAACACCGCCGGCACCTTTTTTGATCGCGTGTTCCAAGAAACAGTTCTTCTCCTGTGTCATGGACAGCGTGGAATAGGTGGCATCTTTGGGTGAAGGAAATATGTCCAAATGGGAATCTTCCATAAACCTTTGCCTTTGCTTCTGATATGGTGTTTTGATGGCTACCAATGAGGCAGAAACTTTCCGAATAGACTTACCGATCTTCAAAACGAGATTAATAATGCATAGGTACTTAGCTGACTAAAAATTATAATGTGAAGATAAGCAAATCAAAATAGGCAGTTCTACAATTATATGAACGACTCATTGCCTGCATGAACGCTAAATAAACGTGGGAAAAAACATGAAAAAAGGAATAAGACAATAAGAAAGAGCGAAATGAACTCCATATAACTCTCTCAGGAAGGCCATCGACCAAGAGACACATATGAAACTTTGTGCGCATCTTTTTTCTTCAACAATTCCACCAGCGTTTTCCTATTCCGTACAGACTTCAGTTGATATCGAAGCCACGTTATAATACTGCGTATCGATTGCAGAGCGCTTGAACAGAGCACTTCAGAATTCTATAGGTTGCGCATAGTCTAGCCTCTTAGCGCAGCTCAAATCTTTTAAACTATCTTGTCTTTGGGATAGCGAAGCAGATAATTTGATGGCGAAGTCCATCTGCGATGGTTACAAAAGGAGAAGATCAAATTACAGATGGACGAAAAGTAGGGTGGACTCTGAGAATGTAATCGTAATTGTGGATGACCATCCAAACGTCGTACAGACGTGTGTGTCGCTAATGTCAACCTGTTGTACTCGCA
Organism: Parelaphostrongylus tenuis; assembly: GCA_019055375.1. Taxonomy (NCBI): domain Eukaryota; kingdom Metazoa; phylum Nematoda; class Chromadorea; order Rhabditida; family Metastrongylidae; genus Parelaphostrongylus; species Parelaphostrongylus tenuis. Next base: position 33,636 of record JAHQIW010002736.1, read on the forward strand.
AATGCCAATGAGTTGAGGAACACAAACAGGCCCTGAATATGTCAAGCTGTTCATATAGGTCACCACCGTCAGCTACATTTTAAGGAGGTGAATATATACACTCATGTGGGACTCGAACAACCAATGAAGACGGACCATCCAAGTATCTATGTAAGTAGAATTATTGCGTAAACTTTAATGCTGAACATTTTGTTACTCTTTTAAGCAAAGTCACTTACCCTCCGTTTCTTTTCATTTCAAATGTAGAGATAATCCACCTCTGAGCTCCTTTTTCAGAGGCGAATGCAGGTGCTTCTTTGAAATCGCTTCATTGCCTTTTTTATTGTTTTAATTTCGTTGCTGTCTAGAACAAAGCGAATCGTTGTTGACTTATCATAAAAATTGTCGGTGCATGTTATTTGATTGATAACTAGCAGAAAATCCATTTAAGTATCCACCAGGATAAGTCTAGTTCGCAATTCAAATGCGTAATACCTAATTTTGAGATACGCAAATGATCGTGACGAAGTGGATGCACTCTGCAATGACTTTATAGCAACGTGCTATCAGTAAATGAGACACAATATTTCATCATTCCGAAATATTCCACTCTTCTTCACAGCATCATATTTGACGTTTTTTTTCACCGTAAAAAAGCACACAAGGCACTTTTCAAGAAGGCATATCCCGTGTTACAACCAAATTCTACCCACTGATCGATTTAGAGTGAATGTTGCTTTGAGCAATGAAATCAGAAAACAACTATAGTACTCCTTCTTGGCTTCACTGGTGTACCAGAGGGCCAAAGGTCAGGTCTTGTCGAAAATTGAAACTTCTTGATAATCAGTGTAAATACTATATTTTCCGGAAATTATGTATGGTATCACAATATTTCCGTTCACGTCTTTCAAATCCCATTTGCTTTAAGAATTGTTAAAGATTGCGCTGTGCAGTTTCCCGTCATCGAGTGACCTTAATTATAAAAATTTTCGGGGCATTTCGTAGAAACAGCATATCTTTTTTACAGGTAATTTGATTTTCCGATGAATCACGCTGACTTTTCTGTAATCAGGTCTGTTCAGAACCGAAGCGATCCCATTTCAGATATTCATTTTCCTTTGAGGTCGCATTCGATTCTTACCAGATATTCCTAAACTATCCATTTGGCCTAATATCCAGGCTTCTAAAAACGATTGGAGTATAAGTTCGGAAAACATCCCATGTAAACCAGCACATCGCTTAACCAGCCTGTCTGTAGATTCTCAGCATTTTATGATCATTAAGCCATATAGTATCTAAGCATATCATGTCATTTTACGCATTATTGTCTTTGAACCTTGATTGCTAGTGGCCAAGAACAGAAATGTAAGCTCACCTTCGTGTTTTTTCTCATTGGATTATATCTTACCTCTCCCCGTTGAAGATGTTGACAATTTTTCTCTAAGATCGCTACTAGAAAATATTGACTTGATATATTTGTTGATAGATATAAAAGGTTAATGTTTTTGTAAGTACTATCTTTAACGCATGATGGTAAAAGAGTCTTCGACAGTTGTTGTAGAAAAATAGTAGAAGGTTCCAGTGGATGGATGACCCAATGTCAAGTGTCTCGCCTTATTGTTCTTACTCTTGTCAGTACCAGCTTAACGATACTCAGGAAGGCGAATAAATGCCATAGTGTAAGTACATTTGCCATTTCAAGCGTTGCTAGAGAACATTCAATTATTTGAACTCAACTATCCAAATAATCTGTTCAATCAATATGAACAACATAAATATCTCGGCACAATATTTTGTTGGCAAGTGATGGGGGAAAACCCAAGCCATCCCGGTTTCCATCTTGAAAACGAAGTTGTCATATGAAAGACTTTGAGCAATATAACTTCTATTGCCATTCCTCGTGCAATAGAAAGTACTTGATTCACTTATTACAGTTTTTTCATCAAAAACATTATAATATGATGTAATTTCAGCTGCAATTTTGAATTCTACTAAGCTACCATCTTAGATTTCAAAAGCTGCGAGATGAAAGGCTCATGACACTAATGGTATATTCATGATGATGAGAGTTGGGGAGAAGAACGACGCTGAAGCTAAACAAGTGCTATTAAATAAAATACTGCTTCTATTTGAACAACAGTTCCATCTCTAGAAATGCTGAAACTCTGATAAATCAGATGGTACGTATACCACGGCCTTCGACACCACTCTGTGCAATCAGAAATTCGTCTGATCAAACTCTCTCATTGTTCTGGTGAGGATGGTTTTGCTCCATATCCAACGTCGCTTTTCCCTCTTTGGGAGGTATGCCATGAATTTATCATACCCTTTGCATCCGATTGGCGTCATCAGTCATCTGAACAAGACGTTTATACAAGTTTCATTGCCCATGTCTTACACAGTTTCTAGAAGATTAGCCAGAAATTATTGCACAAATACAGCCAATCACTTATCTTTGCGATCGTTTATCATTTTAAGTTACAATCTACCAGGAATCGAAATAGAGCTAAAATCTCAAGTTTTCATGCTCACAACATATCATCATCAGAAGATCACAGAACAAAACAGTGCTTTGTGAATGAAAGCAAACACCTAAAGAAATCCCAGTTAGGAAATATTTCACACCAACTCTTAACAAACAAGGTGTCCTCGCACAGTAATGGAATCTTCACAGGTATCAATATTTGTGGACATCTATGCAGATAGTTTATCCACTTAATTATTCACATTGTACGTTCCATTTTCGCAGAATCGTCCAGTTCTCGGTGCGAAATGGCAAGTGCTTACACTGAACGATTCTATGTTGGAAATATGGCGTGCAGCACTCCAAACAACCTCCTCAAAAGGCAAGCTGTATTTTAATTTATCCGTTTATGTAAAATATCAATAACTTGGCGCTCAAACGACTTATCTACAGAAATCAATGAAATCTTGTGAATAGCACAATTCTTCACACTGAACTACTTTCATTTAGAATAAGATCACTCACTAGCATCGGAGATCGATGCGTTGGATTCTCAAAGAATTAGCGGCAAGTGTATACTTGGTGGTCAGAGTCGTAGGGATTTATATTAGTATGCACTCAAATGTCATAATCTTGTTGCAAGAAAACGTCCAAGTCGTTTTCATCACTAAATGGTTTTTTTTGGATAATGAGTTCCAGCTGCACGTCACATGTAAACAGATGGCAACAACCCAGCTCTTATGTTAGGTAACTACTGAGGGTTGTCTAAAAAGAAATGACCTTTAGGAATACCTGTGTTCGGATAACTTAGTTCGGGAATTTGTTTTCGGAGTATGTAGGAAATGAAATGGAGGAAATATGCGGACTTTTTGAATTACAAAATAAATGAGCTGCTGAGTTTACTTATTTTATTCTACAAGATGAGAGCATTTAATCGATATTGCAAAGCACAGTTTAGTGCTTCCTATCATCAAAGTAGTGTAGCAACTGTTTGCCTCAATATTTTACAGATATAGTGACAAAGTTGTTTGCTTTGTAAGACTCAGTGACGTGAATAATTCCATAGTGCTGCACAGCCCATTGTGTGAAGCCCTTTTAATGAGGGCATTCTTACAATTTGTCGATATGCATACATATTATTCCTGAAAATCTCGTGAAAAGTATAAAGGTCATCTCAGCGCTCAACCTCGACATGCTAATATTACATTCCATTCTTTTACAGTTAGATTAGATGGAGTTAACAGTATTTTAGAAAGTGTCGTTTTCAGTTGCATTCTCATATAAATGCCGCACAGCCGCATTATCGATATTTCACATAAATGCGTATTAGTTGATAGAGTAATTCGACTGCTCTATCTCCTAGTAGTCTGCACAAGCCTATGCTTTTTCGAGATTCACTTTCAACCAAAACGGCCCAAAAGAGCATTTGAGGGCAGTTGTGGGCCGAGACATATGCACTTTCTCTGTCTTAAAAGTTTTATCGAAATAAACATTTTTTCTATGTAGAATAAGAAGCTTGGCAATACATGATTCTCAGCACCAGAGAAGATTGAGAAGCGCAATCTGTTATCTTATTACGGAAATCGTGCGCCTGTCCTCGTTAGTAGGAATAAATATTTTTAAAAAGCTGCTTTTTGTCAATAGGTGTGCATGTACGTATATGTGTACAGATTTTATGCATGAATCAGTAAAATGGCTCGAGACTTCCCCTTAAAAGCCTACTTCCGGCCTTAAATGTCTCATCTTCTTGATCTCAGGTAAGTTTTCACCTTGCCTTATTGATTACGAATAGTATATAGATACTGTTTTTCAGTGCATACAATTCGGCCACTTCCATAGACTTCGTCTAAAACAGTAGTGGTCTGATAGTGATATGACATGTTTTCAGCCGTTTGTGAGGTCTAAATGCTAGACAGGTGCCTGTTTCGTGCTCCAGAACTCATCAGGAGAACAGTCTCTCCGTTCAGCCGATCCCTTGATGCTAAACTCCTTTATGAAGAAATAGACGCCAAGTAATGTCACCGCAAGTCAGGTGATAGATCTTGATGACAGTGCAGAAGCTAGTGATTGAGCTTGTGGCTGCTAAAATGGACCGAAGCATGCCGAGGTTAATAGACAGTCGGTCTTGGGAGTTTCTTTGTTTAGTCTTTTGAATTATTTACTACATTTCATTAGATTTGAAAACAGTTGTTTGACGTTTCACTTTTATTATTGCAATGAAACTTAGCTGAAACACAGTTTTATTAACTGCTGCTTAGTATGGTCCACCTTCATCGAGGTGACTTATAAAGTTGCCATTTTTCTGGATATTCACTTTCTAGCACACATCGGAACTCTGTACAGCGTCTCCGGTCTAGTCAAATTAATCTTAAACTGCACAAGTGCTGCATATTGTCGTCATACAATATTTTGAGATGGACTTTCTCATTTTCTCAGAGCCAACCATTGGAAGCTTTTCCTATTAAGTATATATCCTCATTTTTCTCTGGTAACACATTGTGTGCGTGGAAGCGCAAATTTTCATGCGAAACATTTAGGGGGAAGATTACATATCAACCTGTTCCTAATAGCAGTTATTTTTCTAGATAAAATTTCATCCTGTCCTATTTCAGAGTCCAAGACAAACAGTAAGCAGATCTTCAGAGCTGCTGTAGGCACTCCATATGCTTTTGCCATTCCTTTTTCCACAAGATCAAGCGTCGAGACCTAAGTTTGTTCTATTTTGAACATTCACTTTTATAAAAAAGAAAGCGATCCGTTAGGTGTGTCAAAATAGTGCATAGTATCGAAGTCCTCCTCAAATCTGAGGTAAAGCGCGCACAGTGAGGTAGAAATGGCATGTCTTTGTCATGATAGTCTATTTAACGATGTCATGTAAAAACGAAGGTTTAGCTGGAGATATCGACAATGACCCAACGGTAAACATGGTATGTTGATATGTTGACTTTGCAGCCGAGTGAATGACATACAGTAATTTTGTAATCACTAATTGTGGTATGGGAGGCGTCGTGGCCGAGTGGATGTGATAATCGTCACGGTGCACGCAGGACTGATCGCTCTTCCGACACTCTTCGGCAGTCATCAAAGAAAGCTGTATGAAACACCACAGCTAGACTGTTGTCGAAATTACGAGGAGACTCACTCAACCAGTAACTCAGGACGTTCGGAAAGGAGACGGAAAAACGAATTGAAGGAAAGAAGTACTGGGATCTGCACAGAAAAAGTCATTGTGATGACGGATCAAATAAATTAAAGTGAAGTAAAAATGTGGTCCATCTTTTATAAAGTCTTTGTGAACAGGCTCTTCCCAAACACATGATGTTCATCACCTATTAGAGTTATTGCTTAAGTGAATTGCATCGATTCAATTCACAAGTGCAAACTGAAACATTCAGTTGTTTTCTGACTCCTAACCTCAGTTGTCTTAACTTGATTCAACCAAGGCCAAAAAAGCCCTGATCGGCGAGAATGAAACATCTACTAGTCGATATTTTGAATTAAAAGATGCTTTTTCTGGTGCTTAGCTGTGATCCACCACTATGAATAATAATTAGAACTGGTCAGTCACCACACTTTGGCATAAGATTTTCTATACAATAGTGTTAATTTGTGCAACACTTGAAATCCACGGTGCAATAAGCGTTTTTATTTGAACGTCACCATCAAAACGGCTTTATTTGCGCTCGCACGACAATTAAAAGTTTTCCAAATACTCTTTGCCATACTAATATGTGCATAGCTCATGCAAATTTTTGAAGAAATATTCCTGCTTACGACGCACGTGAATGTTATCAGACTAACGCGGCGTATTTGTTCGAGTTCAGATTGATCAATATCCTTCTTAACTTTTGACAACTTATACTGATGTAACATATGGAAGCCAATCGGTAGAAGTCTTCCTTTTTGCAATTCATATGATCACGATGGGTTCCTTACCTGTATGTACTACATAGTCTCTTCATACATCCAGTTTTGAGTAGAATTCTTTGAAGTTTGTTTTATTATATGATATCACTTGTATCACCTGTCGACCCGCTAAACGTCGACTGACTGTAGCGGGTACCAGCTACACTTCCATTTTTCCCTATCGCGGCAAAAGAGTAGCGCAGTGGGTCCTCCTCACTTTGGGAACTCTCGAGCATCATATCTTTCTTCTGTTATATGGTATAATACGAAAAAATCAAGAGCTCTTGACAGGAATACTTTCACATCCTTATTTTGGATAATAACTTAAGTAGAAATCTATCACACCTATAAAAACGAGCAGATGCACGACTCTTTGACAGTTTTATCTTTACTGTAAAATTTCATATTTATTCATTCATGATGCTTCAGTCTATCTTCGTTCAAGATATTGCCACGACCCGTCCTCACATCCACTGCTCTCAGTACTTACATCGATCAGTTTCCTTACAATCTTCATGCGCAGTTGCTTCCGAACCTCTTGCTGTGCCAAGTAATGTCGCTTAAGGATGTCGTGTTCTTTAGAAATGTCGTTGAATGCTTGCCTAGCTGATTACTTCTAGAAGACCACAGCGAGGCCACAGCTTTTCTCCTTGTATGGTAGGAATTGAAATGTTCGCAACTAAGTGTATCATTAGTTGTTCATCTCAGCGAGAATTAAAGCTTCATATGAGGTTGAACCAACGCCTCTCTCGTAGTCAACGTCATTACGGTCACTGAGCTATCCACACCAAGGATATTTTGTTGTTGCTAGATTTAATTGCTCGCTATCTTTCATGTTTTCTCTTTCCTATCTTATTCCATGATTTTATGTTAAAATGATATGTTAAAAAAGCTTTTTTTCTTCGTGCAATCGGGTGGCACTTCGTCTGCTTTAGTAGTGACGACACTCAGTGTGTGTCGTTGTCTTTGTGAACGACCACCTATTCCGTTTCTGAATTTCGTGCTTAGGTCAAATCACGTGCTTCCACATTTCGCTTCGTAGCTTCTATATTGAAAAAGACATGCAGATAAACCTTTCCCTTCAGAACTTAATATTTATGCTGTTTCCGAAGCACTGAAATAACTTCTTTGGTGAGATTCCATGGCCCTGTAATGTGGCCTAGTACGAATAACTCGTGTTCGATTGGTGAATATACCACTTCAATGCGATGGACAAATTGGAAAAATCTCTTCACTAAAATCATAATACTGCAAGTATAAAAGAATGATCGATTTTTGAATATGTAAGTAGGGCCGAACTATCATGCATTCAAGACTGAGTGTTGAAAATAACTTGTCTTTGTTATCGTATCTTTCGCCTTTCTTTATGTTCACTGCATTTCAAACTCATTTTTCACATCCACTAAAACGCCACTTCAAGGATGACCATCGATAATCCAGTTTAACCAAATGGCTAATTGTCGGCCTCTGTGTATAAAGTCAACACGGAAGTCAATGTGTATCAAAAAAGTTGTTCACTCGGTATCTTTAGCGTTGTTTTCAATGATTACTTCACGACAAATTAGGAGCACTCGATTATCTAGAAGCAACTTTGCAGGAAGCACAACAATTTTTCTTTATATCGTCGTAGCTGCAGTCGAGCATTGCCATCTGTTTCATCTGAGCACAGATATACGGATTCGCATCCGAACATCCTGTAGAATTTGTAAAAAATAACAGATACTAGCCACTTATACTGTGGTACCACAACCTTGTAATTGATTAATATTAAAGAGAAATTCAGACACTACTTAGACTTTAATTCTTGTGAACTTTTGAAAGATATTTGCAAGAGTTTTCAAATTATCGTCCACTCCATTAGAACCTAAGCAAATATACTGTACTAGGCAGCGACACAGCGATAGAATAATTATCTCGGTATGAAATTAAGCGAAAATCGTCGCTTTAAAGAAAATTTATCATAAAACATATTAGGAGATCATCAGTGAATCTGTAGGCCGCTAAGCAGTTTGAAGTGCTTTGGCCTTCTAAATACAAAAACGCTGCAGCTCTAGATGACATCATTTCCACTTTCTTCTAGCTCAGAGTTACTGCCTCAAAGCTTTCGGTCTCTGCAGTGATACGTTAGGTCTTTCTCATGAAAATTTCGAGTAACTTTGCGTTAGCTTTCAGTTTCTCGAGAAGATTTCAATATTGATTGGATATGTTTAACAAAGCACAAGTGCGGTGTAAAACTTAATAAAATTAATTGTTTAACATCTACACTTGAACAATTCCAATAATGTATGATTTGTTGAGTGTCCCAAATCACTCCAAATCGCAGAAATAGGCAAATTTTACCACAACTACCTACATCGGGTAAAAGAGCTTAGCCTCAGACTCGGGCTCGGATCACTACATGTTTACCACGATTCTAATTACCTGGTCTCTTTCTTTTTGTGTTACACTCTTTGCAACCGTAAATGTTGCAAACTTTTTGATAATCTTTTGGCAAGGCTCTAGTACGTGTCCCAATCACATCCTGGAATCAGTCACATAAAGACCATACTGTGACGCAAAAAAAGAGAACTAGAAGCGTTACCGCGTATTTAGGATTGAGCGTTTCCATGGTTATCATGCCTGGCCGAGCGTACGTCTTCTTTCCATAGTGCATCAACGAGGTGTAGTCGTATGGAATATTATACGTCGTCGACCTTGTTGAGGGTATGATATCGAACTGTGATCCTTCACCTTAAATTTCCGAATAGCTATCATTGCTCCATTGCAAATTCAGTTTTGTAACTTGGACGCCTAGTGCCTATTGTAATCACCGTATTAATCTGTAGCCGTCAACGTAAACAGAGCTCTACACTTTGTTGTGAGTGTCACATGCAAAACTGACTGCATCCATATGCATTAGCATCAATTCTTCGCCTGTCTCACTGCACGTCCACGCTTTGTTGGCGACGTCGTTTTTATTAGACCGAGCCTCAACCTAGTCAAACGAATACTGAATGATTTTGAGAACGCTTGCTGAAGAATTGATCCTGACTAAATCATACAAAAATGGAGTTTATTAAGATCAAATCAGCTCTGATATGCCATTTATCCTAAGCGAAATGGTCAAAATAATAACTAGGAAATCAAGTTTCTGTATCCACAGCACTGATAAATCAATAGATTCCAAGGAGATTCTTTGCTAGACTGACGCGCGTTGGTTTGAATTTTGTCGTGTCTTCATTATATGGGTGACATTAGAGCAACTTCGCGTTCTTCAGTGTGTGAGTGTATTATCTAAGACACGGTTTGTATAATGTGATAAGTCGCCAATGAACCAACTGAGATCTTTTGTGCTAATAAAGGCATTTTATCAATAAAACCTTCTACAACTTACAAGTCTAAGAATATCTTTGCCGCATATGCGAGATGACAATTGAACTCGCTCTACAAGGTCAGCCTATAAGAACAAGTGGAGAAAGAGCGCCACGACATGCGTAACGAAATTGCATTCGTCCTCGTGGTTCAAATTAGGAATTTACTTTTATGGAAAACGCTTCATAGAGGAAAACATGTAGTGATACTCAAGCGCCAGGATCATCACAGCCACTCCAAAGTCATAACTGTTGTGCTTTGTGTCCACTGTGTAATCTGCTATAATGTTTTGGCGATTTTTATTCTGGCTTCCTAGATGTTCTTCGATGCGGACAGAAAGTGGGGCTACCCGTACCGGAAGTGTAAGTCTTAGCCTATCTTGCCGTGTTATAATGTACATTGTAACATAACTTATACAATAGTCCTCTCTGCCGATAGTGTAGCACGTAGTTTCTGAACATCATCTCTACTGTTAGAGTTCATATCAATCTATCTGTCCAATGCTGGAATGTTTCTGAATCACCGGTGCGCATGAACAAATGTTACGCGGAGGAGTCAGTTAATGTTACCTTGCTTTGCAACAACTTATTAGGTGAATCTGTATTAGAGTCATCTTTTGAGCTACCTATGGGAAAGTATTAAAGATGAGTATGCATGGCTTCTCGATTTGACAACTATTGACTCTCTCAAAACAGTGTCAAATCTCAAACCAAACAAGCCAGAAACTTATTCAGTTTTCGAGCATTTGTGATGATGGTTTGCTCAAATTAGAAATTAAACCATTGGTCACTTATCAACACCAGGCTCTGGCATCGGCTTCATATCTAAGGTGAAAGTTCAAGTTCATATTCACCCCGTACTCCACTCTCGATATATGGACAACCGTTTCATGCTCTCCTTCACGCAAAAGGTAAGCAATGAATATTTCAAAGTGTCAGAAAGAGAAACAGAGTTGACAGAATTTACACGGGAACGTCCAATGATAGTTGTCTTCCGTCTATAAGCATCCAAAGGAATGAATGTTAATGAAAACATTTGGCGAACGCCCAAAGTGTGCACGAGCAGGGGGAGACGCAAAGGAAAGAAGAAGTCTCCAAACTTGGTAAGAAAAACGCCCACTTCAAATCACTTTAATGCAATAGTCATTAGGATTAGTTTGAAAGATAAAACTATACCCCAAAACGACATGCGATACCGAAATAACAAAAAATGCCACTCAAAATGAAGTATTCTTTCGAATCCCTGATAGTTATCACACCGTAGCTTCACAATTCGACGATAGGGTATCTAGATGCATTATAAACTGTGGTTTTTCTGTAAGAAGCATGTAAATCACCCATTGTTAAATGATACTTGATCGGATGGTCGTTGCTAAAGGCATCCGTATCTTGCAAATGGAAGGAAAAACCGTGAAGTTTGAAAATATGTCAACTATTGGAGACCGACCTTTTCCAGACGATGATGGTTCTTTTCAACTTTTGATTTTTAGAGGCCTTTTTCGCTGAACAAAGTTTGCCTTATCTACTAAAAGCAATGTTATTTGAACCTTATATCTAGGTATTTTAATACTTTGTTCTCTGTGAAAAAAAATCTTGGTCGGTGTAGCGGCAAGATTAAAATCACAATTCACACTCGGATTAATTTGTTTGCACGGTTAGGTCAGTGGCTAGCGCTTCATCAGCCCAATCTGGTACTTATTTGATAGCACAAATCTCTCCAATTTGGAAGCTGTATTTGGTTTTCCAAAACACCTTCAATTGGTGAGAGGAAAAATTATTTTCCACATGAGCAATTTTCCTTGCACATATGAGTTATATCTCCACAAAAAGTGTGTAAGCGCTCAAGGAAAGGTAATAATCGCGCGTCGCGCGCGCAAATCAATCAACAGCCGTTCGGAAAAGGTTGGAAATGTCGTCATATAAAAAAGTTTTCGAGAACAATACGTTAAGGAGATGATGGGTTTTAATGACGGTAGATGGACTCAGAGCCGCTATCCACTGAATTCCTGGAATGCTGGGTGCACAGCATGATGAAAAACAGATCATATGTCTGATTTCTTTACGATAAGTCTAGGAAAGATGCGTGCTGACAAATACCTGTGCCGGAAACATCCACCGGGCTATCTTTGCAAGCGATAGGAAAAAATGGTTTGCTGGTGTCCTCCTCTCATAAGTCATCGATTATTTGATCGACACTTGGTACAGATGATTTCACCTTACAGAGTATTTCCTCTAACTTTTTCTAACTCTTTAGCTGATGAAGGCTTGTCCAGCACAGATATTATGCTGTGCTAGGTGGATGAAGAAGCCTTCTGAAGGGTCAAGCAAATGAGATGTCCCGATTAACGTTACAGAACCATACAGTCGTTAGGACCGGAAAAATATGTTAGGAACAGAATGATAGAAAGATCACCCCAACAAGCCTGTGCGCCATGCCTTTAGCGCGATGTAACGAATCTAAAAGTTGATTTGAATGCAATTAAGATTGCGCACCAAAGACACGTTGTTTGAAGTCAACTAGATATAGAATGAAGAAAACCTTTTCTACAAGGACTTCCAGTTTTGAAAACACCCTTCACCCCCCCCCCCCCCCCCCCAGGAGGTTAAGCAGGAGTTGCAATAGGAAAGGTGGCTAAAAAATAGTTATATTAGACAGCAGCAGCTTATTCAGAGCGCCCTGTTATAACAACGCTCTTGGTCAAGAATTGAAGTAAAGTCAACAATTTGTTCCATCTCATTAAAGTAGAAAAGCAGTTGATTGGCAGACTTCGCAAGATTTACGGAAATCCAAATTTCAATACCCAAACATTTGCTCAAATCAACCTGGTAAAATGTTGTTGTAGAGAATTTTGATGTAGTTGTCTCTGTCGTATCTATTATGCTCGTGATGCAATCCGATAACGTGTAGCAGCTCGTGTTGGACAATCTTATCTATCACACATCTAAATAATTGGAGCTTTTTATAAGATATGTAACTGGACGTGATATAAGCACCTTATCAACTGCGTTTGTTGATCATTATCTGTGGTCTGCCTGTTTTTTTTTTGTGATTTCATTGCATCATGGATATAAAGCCATTCACTACTGAATACTGCAACTGCGGAAAGAAGTTTGCTAGAAGGTAGATTCCGTTTGGCGAAAAAATTCGCAAATATAGCATTTTTGGTACTCAAATATTCTCGTTAGTCATAATAAGGCAATAGTTGTAAATTATTTGAGTCATCGATCTTTTCAACGCCGGCAAAATGTTAGCCAGTTACTTAAGAGCGTCTTTATGCGTGCGGACGTAACGGCAATATTTTCCTCCTAATAAACTTGAAGTTGTTATTATAAAGTATGTTCAACACTGTCAAATGATTCGACAGTTTCGCCCCTTTAGAAGGAGTTCCGTTTTTCTGAAGCTACAAATTACTGATGGATAATAACCGGACAGTTTTCCATTCATAAGTAATGCTTTTGGCTGAGATTAACAGTGCGACGTGAGGCATGAGGAAAGTCATGCTTGAGTATAAAAGCGCTGATTGCCAAATCGATTGTCTCTGAGAACAAGCATGAATAAGATTGGTTTGTGGACCCTCCTAGAGGTTCTCTTTCTATGTTTTCTAAATTATATTTGACATCTCGTAAGCAACCAACGTGAAGTTTTCGTTCGCTTCAAGAGATAACACATTTCTCCCTGGTTGACGACCCACAACGGTAGAACATCTGAAACGAAGTGCTAGAATTCTACCTAAAGTAATTCACGAACTTAGCAAAAACTTCTATTTGATTAATCCAGAAGTAAGGATGGAGTATTGGGTAGTGATTATGTCATCATAAGAAGGTTCAGAAATTATTTCAACTCTCTTTCTCGGGTCCACATAGGACCGCCTCGGCTTGGCTAACCCCAAAATCACAAGAATATTTGTTTATACCAACATTCCACGCCATTCGAGAAAGAGACGCAATTCTTAAGCAATAGGCGAATAGTCGAGCATATATCAATCTAACTTCACAATGCTTCCTAAGTCAGATGCATGGCACTGCAAGGGACTAATCAGTGATATTGCTTGCGATAAAGAGTCTATTGCTTGCAGATAAAAGAGTCTATTTTCCGAAAGCGCAGGCAATCACAACACTGACGACTTACTGTGATAGAAATGGTTGAAATGCAACGGTTAAGCTAACTTTAACTCTTTGAAAAGGCATTAACTACAAAAACAAATCTTGCTCTCAGCACTGCGCACACTGAACAATCCCATTGACGACATCAGGCGGTGAGACAACCGGTGAGATGCGATCAAATCTCGCCTGCTCGCTATCAACGCTATACTCTGCACCTATATCACCAAAAAATTTCGAAACGACTTATGCTTATCAATTGTGTAGATCGAAGATGATGCTCACTTCAAATGGCGTAACCTTTATCATTCGTGAAGTAAAGACTGTGCTGAGTAATGGGGGAGAGATGGATCTTTTTAGAGCTACAGATTTCTCATCTGCTTACTCTATACGAGATACAATCAGAGCAAATGGCCGTTGCTCAATTAGACCTGCTGATAAAGGCCGCTCTCCGATGAACAAACCTCAAACTTCTTTCCCACCATTTCAATTCACCAGACGTGCCAGTTTTCAATTAAGTCTTAGAGGCAGAAGCTGATACTAAAATTACGCCAGCAAATGTGCGCACCACAGAAAATGGGCACTTGGAAATTTGGATGACTCTCACAATGCTTAGTTGTTTGTGCAGCTCAAATTTATAAAAAATGGCCACTTTTTGAGAAAGGATAACAACAGATGGCATATTTACGAAGAGAGCAGTGGAGTGGACTTAAATAGGATGTAGCGTATTCTTGTACGCGAACAAGGTGTTTGACAGGACTGTTTGTTAGCTAACGTCGCCCCTCCGTCCACCAGCTCCTCTGTGCCAGCAGTCTGAATTCGCGTTCAGCAATAGAAATGAGCCTTGCGTACATCAAGATGTTTGGAACGCATCACCACTACCGAAGGCAATTTGGTGAGAGTACGGTATACGAATCTATGCAAGACGCCCACACTACCTAAAGAGATTAGCCATCTAAATGTTTGGATAAGCAATATTGCAGTCTATGGTATGATATTTAGCATTTGGTCACTCTCTCGTATGCATAGGCACTCACCCTTCGTTCCGTTTTGAATGTCGAGATAATCCGTTTCTGAGCGTCTCTTCCGAAAACGAATACAGGTGTTTCTTCGAATCCGCTTCATCGCTTTTTTTATTTTTTTGAGCTGCATATCATCTTAAATTTATTACAGGCTTTCAACTTTCAAGATTTTTATAAGCATAAGCCGTAAAATCGATAAAATTGGCTGTAATATCCTCACAACTCTCTATCATAATCAAAATCAACTTTGTGAACACTTAGATGTAATCCACGTCATCCTCAAAGAGTTCCAAGTTTACCGAAACATTTCTCCGCCAGCACCACTTTCAACAGTTTTTTTTTCAGCGTGAAGATGTATGTGGGCATTCTCAAGAAACCATGCCTATCTTTCAAACAACTTCCTACTATCAAATAATTTTGCAACTCTGTTGTTCTGAGCGGTGAGACTATAGAGCACAATTGCATTTCATCTCAAAACTAGTGGTTAAAAAAAGAGTATTTGGCGACAATGAAGAATTGTGAAAATCTTAGTAAATGCTTATATACCAAATTTTCCCGAGATTGTGTACGGTATCACAATTTTCTCGTTCACTTTCAAATTCCATTTGCTTTGAGAAGTGTTGAAAATCGCGCTGTGCATTTTTTCGTCATCGATTGATCTTAAGTATGAGAATGATAAGCTTTTTCAAAGAAAAACAGCCAATAATTCTTATAAGTAAAGTGGTTTTTTCGGCGATTTTCGGTAATTTTTGTACAGCTATATTATTCAAAGTCGGAGTGCCGCTATATAACAGACTATGTTTTTATTCCAAAGCTCAAGAAAAGTTTCAAAACGTCTCTTACAAGTTAGTTCACCCTTAGCCGATGTGCTTGTAAAAACAGAGGTTGTCCAATCATTTAGCCAATGGTACGACGCATGTGGTATCATCTCATTAGAATATATCAGATTCTTCCAAAATTTTGTTGTTATTAGATAGAAGAAAAAGTGCGAAGCCACCTGCGTACTCCATGAGGGTGGCGGATGTCGCCTTTTCCTCCGTTGAAGATGTCGATTATTTCTACTTGTGAATGTTATTATTGTGTTGATACATCTTTATAAGATTAGTGTTTTCTACATACTATCTCTAAACGCATAACAATGTGAAAGTGTCCGACGAATGTTTCAAAATATTTAGAAGCTTCCAAAGATCACATCACTCAACGTCAACTGTCTAGACTTACTGTACTTACCCTTGCCTGTGCCAGCTCAACGACACTCAGGCAGGCGAGGAGGAACCATACTGTGAGCAAAGCTGTCATTCTGACCGTTGCTGGAAGACTTTTGATGTTTCGATTCAACTGCCTAGCGTTACTATTTGACAACAAATAGTAGTAAAGGCTGGTGTTATTCAAGCCTTGAAGAGTCTCATCTTGAAAAAATTCTATGATGCAAGGGACGATAAAGGACTTTGATTTTCGTAACTGTTTCATTACTTGTCACGATTTATGAGCACTCTCTTAACTCCACTGTGTAGCGAAACAAGAGCTACAATTAGTGAAGTGCTTATTTGATACAATATTACATTTCTAATGTATTAGTTCACAGCACAAATTGGACTAAATGTGTTTTATCAAGTCGATATAAAATTATCTTCTTAATTGGTACGCATAGAAGATATCGTCTGGTGCGTTTTTAACGTTTAAAAGTACGCTGTTTGAGGTGTACGACTCAGCAGGTATGTCGATGGTGATGGAGCTGCAGTGGAAAACGACGTTGAAGTTAGAGGATTGCTATCAAATGCGATATTACTTCTATTCAAACAGCAGTGTCGTGTCTAGAAATGTCGAAACAACACGTTTAGGCCTTTATGAAGTGCGTCACGATCTTGTGCACAGTTGATGTGTAGTCAAAAAGACATCTGATCAGGCTATGCCATTGGCTTGTAGAGTAGGCATAACGACGTTTTCGACCCAGCATGGCTTTTTTTTGCGGAGGTGTTTGTTGATTTAGCATACGTGGACCCGCTACAACTGAATTAAGCACCTAAGCATCACATTGATGAAAAAATCTTCTTTAAAACATTCTGGTTAAGCTTTTTGAGAGACTTGTCAATCGAAAAAGTACTAGCACACCAGAAAAGAAGCCGTGTCCAGTGAAATATAAGCGAGATAAGAGAAAGAACTCGTAATCGTGTGAAACATAATTTTGTTTTGGAATTTGTAGCGTTATAAAAAGGTGTTTTAAGAGACCAGCAACGTGTGGCTAGCCACAGATTTGAACTTTCGAATGATTACTAACACTGCTTTGAAAACTTCTTATCTAGCGAATAAGATCGGTCTTTCATTTGCTCCGCTTTTTATCAGTGATATAATGTTGTAATTATAATGTGAATATATATCTAAGAATAAGTGGAACAAAGCTGTTGTCACGCTGTTGAAAGCACGCACTCCTGTAAGAGTGAAGCTCAAGTTCAATCTGGCTGAGTCAGACTTTTGCGTACTACTCAATTTTCTTACGATTATGTTGAAAACTTTACATTACTGCTAACAAACAGTAAGAATAGAGAACTCTTGCAGATTATACATGTAGAAGAAGGGTCAGCTCAACTAGGTTCAGTGCCTATACGTGTTTACCGACCAAAACTGTTAGGATGGCTGCTGAGGGATTTTACAGAGATAGTTCACATCGAAGATCGAATCATAGCATAGATTTGGTCTAGGTGGTGCAGCGGTAGCACGTACTCCAGATAAAGGTGAATGCATTTCAACTTCAGCATCATTCTTTACTTTCAAAAATCTATGCACGACTTCCTAACACAAATGTGCTTCATGACTCACAGCGTGCATGGCTTTTATTAGAATGTTTCCTTCGAGCACAATTTTTAGCTCTGAATTCAGTATCAGTATATCGCGATAGTGAAAAGTAGCTGCAACGTCTTGGTGGTTGAAATCTTAGTTACTTTTACTTTATCAAATGATCAGACAAAATTCATTCTTTATTTGACCGCTTCTGGCGGTGGCATGATGCTATAAATATACCCACTGATGTAGAGTGATGTGCTGAGCATTCTGCGTCAGGTGGAATTCACACCCACATATCACGCTATCCGGGGGCGCGTGCTCAAACCGTTGCAGTACCGACAACTGATTTTACTCTACTCTTTCTACATTATAGCGCAGCTATCTGTCAGCAGCCTACCGTCAACGGTATGGTACGAGTAGTCACTATCGACCTTGAACTCAGACACACTCGCAGTAGTCATCTGCCATGTATGAGAACTTGAATTCTTGGGTGAACAACATAGCTAGCAAACAAATGAGCAGAATTGTACTTTCAGAACAAAAAGCAGCACACTAGATAACAATTTCAGGCAAAGAACTTTCATTGTGGACTCCTCACGGTTCCTATGACATTTGAATTTTTGCCGATATTGTTGACTATCGTAAAGTGATGTTCGTTGGACACTTGTTGCATTGACCGATCACCTCACATTGAAAAGTCGACTATCCACATTTTGGAGAAACGGAACTAGACCACGGTATCATATCCACCGTATAGCCCCGATATTGCTCCGGATCATCGTCTCACACGCGCCCTGTAGCATCTGCAGGAGAAGAAATTTCAAGATCAGCTCAAGAGTGTCCTCAATAACTTCTTTGATCACCAGCCTCATTCTTGGAGAAGGATGGCATCCATTCTCGGCCCAGCAAATAGTTGCACCGATGATTCAATTTGATTATGAGTTGATTTTTTCGAATAAATAACAAATAATTGACAAAGTGTCGAAATGCTGAAGTAATATTGGGACATTCAATAGTTATTTATAGAATGTGTCTCACTACATATTTGCCATACCAACTTGTGGCATGTGGACTCCCAAGTAATCGGATTTAGATTCTCTACAAATAATCTCTTCGTTTTATCTTCTTACGTAGTTATTCAGCTGTTAGTCCTCCCGTGTGTCCAAGCAACAGGATTTCATCTGATAACTACTTTTGAGCTATGCATGTGATCTGTTATAGGGACTTATACAGTGCAATACACGTGTTTCGGCTTTGCAGCTTCGTCATTGCACGATGCCTTTCGTCTGAGCCAATCCCTCTCGAGGAATAACCGCTTACATAGAGGAACCGCAGACGTAATAATTACACGCGCCGTCACCTGTCACCTGTCACCTGTCGTCCCGTTGATCAACGAGTGACTCGAACGGGTATCAGTAACACTTCCATTTTTCACTAACTCGTGCAAGAGTAGCCCAGTGGGTCCTCGACGCTCTAAGGATTCGCTGAGCATCATATCTTTCTTCTATACCTATCATGAAGAACTCGGACCAACGGGTCGGTGGTTTTCCTGTAGAGCGCTTGATGTTCCGAGGAATCCAGTCGGTATTGGCTCTCGTCCATCGATTGTCGTTGAAGCGCATCACGTGTCCGGCTCACCTTATTTTGAATATCCTGGCGTGTAAAACGGCGTCTTTAATTTTCGATCGTTGACGTAGGTCGGAACTTCGGATCCTTTCTTTCAAATGCGAGATACGGTTACTACTAGCATCGAGCTTTCGACTGCGCGTTCAGTAACGCCAAGTGGTCTTTCTTCCTGTTTACGTAGCGATCAAGTTTCTGCTGCATACGTTAGGTCAAGGATAATCGTCGATTCGAAAAGGTAGGCACGGAGTCGGATGTTCTTTGTCCTCTTCGCTACATCTTCGAGATCTTAAACACTCCCTAAGTTACTCATTTCGTCCTGTTCAACTCTGGAGCTGGATCGTTTACCTTGCTGATTTCGCGACCTACATAGACGTAACTGGAGCATTCAGAGGTTTTTGTTCCGTTGAGCGTGAATGGGGCATTCAAAACCCATCCGTATTCATCATAAACATCGTTCTCGTTAGATATAGTTGAAACCAATCTTTCCACAGGTGTTGTCGAAATCGGTCAACATTTGTTCCGCTTGACTGATGTTTGGTGTTATGAGAACGATATCGTCAGCAAAACGAAGATGGTTTGATTGTCGACCGTCAATTTTCACTCCCATATCGTCCCATTCTAATGTTCGCACGACGTTTTGTAGGGTGGCAGTGAGTAGTTTTGGCGAAATTGTATTGCCTTGTCGAACCCCTCTTCTTACGTCAATGGTGATATTGTTGTAGAATGGAGATATTTTGGTGGTGGAATCTTCACGAAGCTCACGAAGGATCATTATGTACCGAGTAGAGACGCCCTGGTTATGCAGAGCCTCTACAACCGCTTCTGTTTCCACTGAATCAAAGACTTTCTTCAGATCGATGAAAGTGAGACAGAGTGCTTGTTTGTACTCTCGTGAAACCACAATGAGTCTTGTGATCGTGTGGATGTGGTCTATGGTACTAAAATCTTTTTCGGAACTCTGCTTGTTCGCATGGCTGTCCTTTGTCCAGTGTTCTGTCAATCATGTTTAGAATGACTCGAATTTTGAGTTTTTCAAATTGCTCAAAACAGTAACACGCAAAAAATCACCAAACGTGCACTGTTATGTACACTCGATTGCTCCTGGCTGGTAGTTGTGAAAAGTCATACCATTCGTTTTGTATGTTTTTCGAGCATTACACAGAGTAACCTCAGACGTTATATTTACTCGTAAGGGGTGCTTATCCAAGAGGGTTTGGCTTAGACGAAAGACACCGTCCAACTGACGAGCATTTAAGGCTGAAACACGTGTATTACACTGTATAAATGCTAATAACAATTAACATCCATGGCTCAGAAATAATCATCGGCATATTAAATATGAGCGGACTCTTGAAAAACATTCGGAACAAGTAGTATTTCGTATGTTCATTTCCCTATCTTGCAAATCATCCGTGGAGATGATTCGCCTCGATTTGTATGCAAATTTGATTGCATTTTGAGAATTTCTTTTTGATCTCCTCACACGTGTATTGAATTGCTGCTATTAAATGACTGCATCGCTTTTCGCAGTATACCGGACACTCTTCCCAGTGAGTTCTTGAATGAACATGAGAAGTCGTGCGAAAGTTAACAGCATTGTAGTACTGCTTTTCGACAATGGTCCTTACAGAATTTTCTCAGTGATCGAGGAGTTATCCTATATGTATATTTTGGACCTATAACGTGATTTACTTGGATAGATGGCGTTTAGAAAGAGCTCCGTTTATGAGTAGATAAAATCACTTTAGAATCACTCTAGCAGCACGATTCCGGTAGAGGGAGCAACATAGAAGGGGATTATACATAGAGATCTTATTTCTAATACTATTTTCAGTTCACAAAAGCTTGGGAACAATATGCCGAAAACTACTGCTTCGTATCTAACAGATATTGGGTACGACCAGATGACAAGATCCCTGAATCAGTTGTTGCGCGGTATCACCTATGTTTTCATTATTTCCTTATTAACCGCTCTTTTATCTCTCATTCTTCTTTTATAATGAAAAACTTCGCCTCAATTCAGAAATATTGGCAGGTCATAAATCAACTGATCCAATGTGATTTTGGGTACTTGAGTGATTCGCGCTCAGTGGTATCATGAGTGTCCTAGCATACTTTTCATTTGTTTTCTTTTTTTTCTCACCGTCCTTGGGATTTGTTTCTGGCGAGATCATGCTGGCTAGCATGACTTTGTGATTCAAAAGT
The DNA here is from genome assembly GCA_019055375.1 of Parelaphostrongylus tenuis. Taxonomy (NCBI): domain Eukaryota; kingdom Metazoa; phylum Nematoda; class Chromadorea; order Rhabditida; family Metastrongylidae; genus Parelaphostrongylus; species Parelaphostrongylus tenuis. The sequence continues at coordinate 55,070 of JAHQIW010002736.1, forward strand.
AGCTTTCAACTATGGATACAGCTGCTTAGTATGAGTCAGAAGTTTAATCATCCGTATTTAAAATCGCCACTGAGCACATTTTTTTATTCGAATATCTTCTAAATCTATAAAAATCTACCTGTTTATTCATAATCTCGAACATACCGCTCAAGTTCCACCATTCCTGCATTCGCTCTTTAGTTCGCATCAATATCCGTGAAAATCTCTGTCCATATTTTAGTTTTCACAAAATACAGTTCGATCCTCTCGTATCCGTAATTCTTTTTTGTCCTCCTACTGTTTGCTTGCATGTTGTTAGAAAATTTTTGTCTTTGAAGTTGTTGAATGATAATCGAATCTACTCTCGTGGAAGCCTTCAGATAGTCGGGCCAAAGTACCTCCACTTGAAATATAAGGAGTGAATTGCTAACGGATATATTTGTAAATTTCCGATCTCAAAAGAATTAGGGATTAGTGAATCTGGGGCGGGATTGAGCAAGTGTCGAACTTGTGATGGACGACATGACTACCTTCAATTGCTCCGCATCTCAGTGCCCAACATCGGATATGAGCATCTGGTAGTTCTGATGTTTATCATTACCTTGTATAATTCATGTTGGGCATTCTCAAGTTAGGATCACATGTATCTGAGGCTGACAGTGCCGAGGAATATGTGCCGTGCGACTGCTTTTAGGATGGCAGTGATTTCTGGTGGAAGGAACTGACAGTTTACTCTTGATAGAGCTTTTCGATGAAACTCAGATTTTTTTTTGGCATAGGAAACTCTGATAGGAATATAAACTCCCGGCGTTCGTCGCTGTTCAACTTTCTAAAACACTCCTCACGCAACTGAAAAGTGTTCAAATATCGTTTCTTTTTTCAGCTTAGTGTTCTAATAGACGAGGAATTAGCGGACACCAAAATATCTTTGATTCATTTCGGTTAAGGATTGCACAGCAGCTGATCTACTATCAGTGGGTATCGTTCATCATGGCTCTGGAAGCGGCATTTTTCTATCTTCCAGTGCTCTTCTGGAGTCAAGTCAACAACAAATCTGGCTTAAATGTTGATAACTTAGTCCGACTTGCAATCGCCGCGGAAACTTCAGAGGTAATACAGATTTCGAGATATTGGAAATGAAGTGAGTAAGGCTTATTTCGAAGTCGACATTTTGCTTCCAAAAGCTTTTTACTGGAGCTCAATTTTGCTTCATCTCACTAAAACTTGCGACTTATGTCGTGTTCTATTTGTGCATTCGTAATGAAGAGTTTTTGGAAACTCTATAATTAAACTATTGAAACTGACTCTAGTCTAGAAAGGCGATAATGAGACATCATTGGAAATGTTTGCTTCCTTTTCCTTTGAGGAAGTGAGAAGATCAATTCACTAGGACTAAGTCTACATTCACGCACTTTCTTCTAATGTGAAAATTTTTTTATTGTTGAGCAAGAGCGCGTGTGCCACGGTCGTTTTCGGTACCCTGTGGCACAAATATAATCTGATTTTATCGCGTCCTGGCTCATCAAGCCTTCCAACACACTGGGTCGGTAGACTTATACGGGGCTTGTCTTATAGGATACTAGTACTAATTTGAAACAACGACAATTCATCAAGGGTCATTCTGAAATCTAGATTTGCATTGATCACACTTAACATTGCTTAATGAGGTCGACTGTATGGCTCATTATCCAGAGATTCATCAACGTCGACACCTTCTTTGTTTTCAGTTCTACGTCACTGAATCAAGTCATAATATCCATACACTAAATCGGTTTCCTACATAGATAAAGAGAAATGAAAACGTGTTCATTGAGAGTAAAATTAAAATCAAAGATGGCTGCCATAATATTGCAAACCGTCCTTCGTATTAGCTTGCACCAGGTTGGTATATATCTACAGATATGATAGGTCGAAAAGTCGAACAACTATACTTCTATGTACACATAGAACACAATGACATAAAGGTGGCGGTTGAGATGCTAGTGAGAATCCCGGTGCATAAGTTCAAGACGTCAAAACCAGAAACCCTTGAGGTTTTCTGGGTAGATTTCTACACTCCAAGAATAACTAAAAAAGATGATTGTTTGAATAGCACAATTAAGCCAAATATCTTATCTCTTTTTCTAATTTGATTGAGATTCATTAGTCACAGTGTACGACAGACACCCCTGTGGCCTTCCCCGTACATAAGGAAATGAAAGGCAAATTTTCTCTGGAAAGATAGTCAAATCAATTGACTTTCATATCAGATTTTACCGGACTTAGGGAATACTAGCTGAATAAATAGATATAGTTTGGAATGACACACCATATAGCCTGCGAAGAACGTTGAATCACAGAAATGTTAGTCATCGCATTCAAAAGTTCGCCAATTTTGAGCAGAACTCAAAAAATGAGAGTTTATAAGAGAGTTTTGATTATTCATGCTAAGGCTTAAGGAAAATCGATCTTACGATTGTCGTACTCGACAGAGAAGGAGTTCAACAAGGTGACACCACATCGCGGATGCAGTTCACTGCCGTGTTGGCCAATTTCGAGAAGAATCCATGGTGCGAAGGCGAATAAATCAAACCGGATCTCTGATTGCTACGAGCACATCGCACGTGTACTCTGGTCGTTCAATGAACACGCAGGACAACATGAAATGGGAATTAGATAGAAGGAAGAGAAAAACCTGGCTAAGATTTTGGACTCTCCAATAAGCAGTCGACAGCGGACGCAAAACTCTATGTTCGTTTTTTTTTATTCAACAATCCGCCCAGCACTCTCTTATGCAGCAAAGACGTGGGCTAGCACTTCAACCGCGTGTAGGAAATTGCGTATAACTCACAGGACATTTGAAAGAATTCTCCTGGAGTCAAATCGGCATTTACGACGTCTAATCAGTCTGCACATTCCAGATCTAGAAAATTATCCCATGTTTAGAGTTTATAAGAATATACATCGATAAGGGGCGCCCTGGTCGAGTGGTTGCGATACTCGTTGTGGCGTGCGTGGAGCCGAGTTCCATCCTCCACCTCTCTCTGGCAATCAACAACAACGTCCTATGGAACGCCACACCAAGGCTTCCTCGAGATCGCAAAGAGACTCGCTCAACCAGTATTCTACGTCGTTCAAGAAAAAGACGAAAACCGAATCAAATACTGGAAGTACTGGGATCTGCACAGTGAAAAAAGGCAGGTGATAACGGATCAAATCAAGTGCTAAAGTAAAGTATTAAATACATCCATAAAGTAATACAAACTGGTTTGGCATGTTTGAGAAACAGATAACAGATGGACAAAGAGCACTGGAGGTGATTTCATGAGAATGCAAGCATCTTCTTGAGCGGCGTTCCAAATAGTGGGCGGACGTGAATACGGATAGCGTCAACCATCTGCAAATGGATGACAATGAGTTTAGGATTAGGAGCCTTGCGGATGTCATCATTCTTGAAATAGTCATTACCATGGATGGCAACTGTATGAGAGGAAAAGAACAGAAATTATCCTAAAGCGCTCATCACTATGAGGACGGGCGATCTGAGTTTGAAGTACATCACACCATAATCTCTGTATATTTTTTGAGGAGTGATTTCTCTTGCCAGTAAAAACTTTTTACAGGATTCAGGGAGGGAGAAAAAAGTGATGGCGACTTGCACTCATCTGGAAGACAGTGTTCAGCTTCAACTGATGCGACGAAGTGGCGCTACTTTCCTCACGCATATCTTCAAGTTTGGTCAGCTCAATGGCACATATGTTTCCAAGTTTGCTCGACCTTTATTTTTATTTTCTAACTAGATATTTCTTTGACCAATTCTTGCAGTTTACAGGAATTTCAATATGTAAATTATTACTGAAGCGTGTTCATATAAAATTTGGTGAGCAGTTGATAGTCTTATCAATGACAGGGAATAGTTATCTATTGCTTGATGTTGAACACCGTAACCAAACTCATCAACTCCACCAAGTTTTTGTGGTAGATTCTAAGTAGTCTCTCCCAGTGAAAAAAAGTGTTCGGAATTGCTCGACGATAAGACTTAAACTAATCTAATGAAAAATGTAGCCCTGTGAATCTCAGAATGAACATAAATTTTTCAGTGTTTATTTGATTACAAAATCTCTCTACCTAATCTCTAGTTATGCAAGTTATTATGATGAATAAATTTCTTGGACAATACGATCCATATTGGGGTGACCAAATACTCAGCGACATCCTTACTGGCACCGATTGGGAGCTTAGTGGTAAGTCCCTCATTGCATTTTCACATAAGATAAACAAAACAAATAGAACAACTTTTTTTATTGGCTTTCTAGAACTTTCACCCTTTAGAACCGTTCAATTTTACGCAATAGAAACAAGCAGACGAAATTTATTCCGTATTATGCCATTCACATTAACTCACAACCCGACTGATACGACGTGAGGATTGACTGTCTGAAATAATATCCTACTTTTCAGGTAACTTTCCACGTATAGCAATGTGCGATTTCCAGGTTTGTCGAGAAATTTATAGAGCTAATAATGATTTCCAGAATGCTTCAGCTGGAAATGCTGCACCAGTTGTTGTTGGAGTGTAGCTTTCGAGCTATGCTTCACTACATAATCGCTCCAGGAAGGCCATAAATCTGAGCAAAAGCTTGACATTTTGTGTGTCATCAGAGCAACAGTGCCGAAAATGGCTTCATCTTTGGAACCAGCTTAACTTGATGGTTGCAGATCTTATCTAATTCACAACAAAAGAAAACTACCTGTAATAGAACGTCAGATATGGCATAACACATCGTTCTGCTGGTTGAGGGCGCACCTGTTTCGACTAACAACATAGTGGCCAAATGAGCCAGCCCTTCGTAAAGGTCTTCGTAAATCTCTTTGCTCTTGATTTAAGCCTTGCATGGAACATCTTTAGAATATTTAATTGAGTTTCTTATTGCCTACAGTGCTCATCATATTTTGTACGTGGATCCTAGCATATCGATATCATTGTCAACATAGACGCAAGGAATTATTTCATAGCGTCTGTCGACCGTACACCTACTTTCTAAAGACTTGAATCACCATAATTAAGCATTCCGATGTCTTCTCCCCTCATGCCCTCCAAGCCCTATCACCTGGGAGTATTTACCATCATATCGAGATAACTTCGCCAGAAACTGACAAGAATCGAAGTAGGTTCATTCGAACTCGGATCCCATAGAATGAACGGTTTGATCTAGAAAGCTTCGAGCAAACTCAGCAATGAACATAGAGCGTAAGAATATTTTCATTTATTAAGCTGTATTAAGTGCATATCTTCGATCCTGTTAAGACAACTGTGCGAGGAAGTGGAGGGAGAGGGAGGAGATAAGAAACATTTCAATTTTTTTGTCATTTTCTAAGACAAGTTTGGTGTCAGACTGCCGAATAAAGGCAGAAGATTGGTGGGCCTAGATAAAGCGGTTTAATCACTATAGGCACTCCGTTTCTAGAACTAGCTCTAACAAACACAATAACATTAACTAACTTCAGAAAAGTGCAAAAGCTCTTTCAGGTTCGCGTCCTCGGGAACTTACAACGCTACTCTATTCAGTGCGTGTTGTCACTGAATATGTTTAATGAGAAGATTTTCCTCTTCCTATATTTTTGGTTCATCGTTGTCGGACTCTTTACCGCTACTGACGCCATTAATCTGGCTTACTCTACACGAGTGAACGCGCAAAAAATACAATATGTTCAAAAGTACGTACGTAAGTTCATTCCACAGTGAGCATTGATAATCTGTTTGATGACTGGAATTTTTTTCAATGCGCCCCGTCAATTTACTGTACAAAAAACAGAATTTCTTGCATTCGATCCGTTTTCTGGTATTCATCTCTTACAAGATATATAAGCGTTTTACATGCTGCCTCGGGTGCTGTTTGAGGGCTTCGCCCTTTATGTGTCTTTATGAGAAGGTGGTCAAGGCGATTTTTCTTGCAAACTTGGAGGTAGCTGAGCTAAGATGTTCGATGACTGATTGCATGAGACGTTGGGGAGAGTTTAAGACTACCGTGACTTCTGCAAAATTCCCGCCGTTTGTCAACCGTCGATATTATCTTTACTCAAGTCATCTTCATAGAACACAGATAGAACAGTAGATACAAGATAGTCACTTGATTAAGCGAATTCACGACCAAAGCGACACGAAGCATCGTATCTACACGATACAGAAGTTTGGTGAAGTGCCGCAAGAGTAGAACAACTAAAATTCTTATCGTTCTGAAAAAGGTCTTGAGCCCAGGGAGTTGTGAACACTCCGTGTCAAATCGGCTTTGTCGAAGAATAAATGAATTTTTCAATCTTTATGGGTCAAATTAAATACTGATTGGGAATGCCACCACATATCAGTTTTTATCAGAACATTTTCAAAAACCTAATGGAAATTTTCCTCTTATTCTTTCTTTTTTTGCGTTTCTTTCTAATTAACTGGAAAATGTAAGAGATTTTCACAGTCTTTGATTTATCCCTTCTGAAATTCATGCCGTGAGATGTGATATTCACCTCTTCTTTTCACTTCGAATGGCTTTTTTCTGATTCTTGAGATGTTTCCATCGCAGCTCCATGGATTAGTTATCGGCATATACTCTGTCGTAGTTATAGTATTCCACTGAAGAGAACACAGTCCAAACATTCTTACACGGAATAGGATAACTCCCGACGACAAGGATCTGAGGGTTTACAAACGTCAAACTTACTATCTTCGATAATCTGTCACTAATTTTACCAAAATTTGTTTTACCACAGCCGTTACCCCACTAGCAATTGACAATTTCTCAAAAACAGACTACTTTGTATAAATTTCTAGACCGAAAAAATTTTGTTCAAGATTCATCAAGTTATCATCCATCGACGAAACACTGATGGACGATTTCTGTCACTACCTAATCAATGCAGATATGATAGTGATTTTAGAGATGATTAGTGCTCATGCTAATGAAGTCATCACATCGGAAATTATCCAACAAATGTGGAGGAATTATGGGTAAGGAATAGAATCTTATGCGTTCAACATACTCCGGACGGCATGGACGTTATGATGTCCATGCACAGTCAAACAACTGTCCTTAACATCATGTTCTTCAAAAGCTCTTTCTAGCCTGCGGTTGTTTCCTTTCGTTTTCTGTAGAATTAGGGAATACAAAGGCTCTCTAAAGAGACTTTGTTCAGAGCAGCAAGGAAGTATGAACTGACTTCAGCAAGCACTAGCGATGCTCATTGGGCTTTGCTAGGAAGCTTGAATTTATATTCACTTTGAGCAACCTTTTTACAAAGAACCAATCACAGCGTTGCTGGTCATCGTATCAAAATCAATGTACTAATTTGTGTAATAATTTGCAATTACTTTTAGCACGGAGAATTAGTTACTTGAGATTATCCTTCTCTTTTGCCATTTATAGAGTGGAAAAAGTGTTAGAAAGAATTTGAGCAGCTGTAAAACATCTTTTCAAAATGACAGTTTGAAAGGCTGAGTGTAAAAAACAACACACTCCGTCCCGATAGGGTTAAGATAACTCCAGAGAGCTTGTCAGGCTCCACCAAGGAGAGTAGATGTGTTTATATGTAGCCTCCCTAATTCAATTAGGACAAACGTGGGGGTTCGCGTATGGCACTTTGGACCACTTTTCGCCTGAGAATTCCCACTCTCTTAATCAAAGGGTTGATTCTAACGAGCACAGTTCACTCCGTATAACCATAATCTCATCTGCTTGTGTACATCTCTGGCCTCGCTCCACCAATCACGTTTGTACTTCGATAGAGGGTCGTGGTAGTGATTGGGATGATAGTGGTAGTGATAGTGATGATATTGATAGTGATCGTAGTGACAGTTGAGGTAGTGATGGTGATGATAGTGGTAGTGATAGTGACAATGATGTTGGTGGCGATAATGATGACAGTGATAGTTACCATAATCGTGTTATCATTCTCACTATCACCTTTATCATTGTTATCATGATAATGATAACGATGATAATAATGATAACTACCATTATCACTGTCACCTTCATTATCACTATCACTATCATTGTCACTATCACTATCATTACTACTATCACCACTATCACCATGATCACTATCACTATCATCACTGTCATTATGACAACCGCCACTATCACTAAGATCACTATTACTATCATCATTACCACTATCGTCCCAATCACTATCACGACCATCTATCAAAGGACAGACGCGTTTGGTGGGGGCCGGGTCAGAGGTGGGGCTAGACACACCTTCTAGGTCCTCTGGTTCTCAACCGGTTAACCCGAATTCAACCCATCTCAAGCGAAGCACATAGTCGTCGTTGGTGCGAGTTTAACCGACAACAACTCGAGCACGAGTCAAATATTAACGGCTGGAGATCCTAGCACTCGTGAGGGCACACGCTATCCCATTCAATATTCAGTACTTTTGGTAATCGAGCCAGTTATTTACAGAATATAAGCTGACGTTTTGTCATAAATTATTTGACGATTTCAGAAAAAGACGAAGAGCCGCTGCAAATTACAATTTTCGGAGAGAAAAAAAGGTGACGGGGAAGAATCACTACCGCTAGTGTATTCATAGCAATTGGCAGTGTAAAAAAGCTCAATAAAAGTCATTTACTTCATGGTTTAAGCGATGATTGCTCCAGATCCAAAAAAAAAGAAATTAATAAGTAATACTTATGAAATGGAAGAGCCAAAAACCTAACAAGAAAATTGCCTGCAATAACAAAACAACTCAGCAACAAAACTATCGTGACTTTCTTTACATTTACGTCGTGCAAAATGAGAATTAAGCAAGAAAACAAATCTCAAAATAACAGAACATCTCACTTCATTGTCTTTATTAAGCAAATCTTCAATTTACCATAATAACATTTCGAAAAAACCTCATGAAGTCAATGCAATTGAAAGAAAAGGCTAACTAAAGGATGAGCTAAAATAAACTATTCTACAATTTCCCCGTCTTCAACCTCTTCTTCGTCAACAATAATCAAATCACCGCTTAAGACTGACAGTCGATCATCTTCTGCAGGATCTACATTTTCGTAATCCTTTTCTGGAGGAGATACAGATGGTTTGCTTCGTTTTCTTCCAAAGTCGGATGATTTCCCTCGTTTTCGTCTAGAGCGACGGGAAGGAGATGGAGAGTTCACTTTACCGTCAACACAACTTCCTCGCACAGTTTGCCCTTAACAGATCGAAAGACTAGATCTCAGTAAATTACAGCATGAATAAATGAAAAATATTCTACACACTATATATTTATTGAGTTTGCGCGAAATTGTTACATCATTACCAACATCGATGGCGGAGCTATTCAGTCATAAGCGAAAAATGAAACCGACCTCATACGCTTGACAGGAACTTTCCACAAGGGTATTACTTAGCATTCAAAAGCTGAGACTTCAGGATACAGCCCCGTGTCGCCGTTTACGCTATAACATGATTAATGACAAATCAAAGAGAGAGTTCTATGAGCGAGGATTATGCGCTCCTGCAACGCAGGTGATCTCCTTCTTTAACAACGCCAAAAAAAAGATAACATTTCAAAACCTGAGAGTGGGCTGCAGCCTGGAATCTCAGCTTTAGAATAGTTACTAATACTCCAATGAAAAGTTATTGTTGAGCGAATGAGGTCGGCTTCCCATTTGTACCTTCATAACTAAAAAGAACTCGATGGCTACCATTTCGGCAACCTCACCTCCCTCAGAGCCTAGACGTGTTGAACCTCAGCATATCTAATTATTCAATCTATGCTAAGCCTAGTAATAATCTAACGCGAAAAACGATTCAAATGTCTGAGTATTATATCAAAATGCCAACACTTTACTCTTTGTTGACGGCAGTTAGTTAAACAATTTAGACAGGCGGCTCGCGATGTTACAACATAGTACTTACTACTTTACTACCTAAATTTTTCCTTTCGCTTCCGAAAAACTTTGAGTGAGTTTCTGCGTTACTTTGATACTACATGTTTTCTATAGACGTTCATATACTTTTTGTGCATACGTAACATCTACGTGAAAAGAAAATTTGAGTGTGAAAAGAAATCTTTCTTCTGCCCATAACAGCGTATACTGAGGAGCTTCTCAAAAACTGGACCTAGTTTCGACATCAACGAGATTCCTGCCATCGAATGAGTAGTGGGATAATTTATGGTCATCCACGAGCCCTCGCCGAGGAAACAAAGCACTCCTATTGTGGAAGATAATTCTATTTCCGCTGCTAGCGTACTGAGAAGGCCTTTTTGGAAAACAACCAAAATGTTCGAATCGCCAAACTTTGAGCTTTTGATTGACCACTAATCTAATGAGAAAACTCTGTCCTTAAAAAAATCTCTATGAAGTGGACGATCAAAATGACGCTGCACCGTCCGCAAGAAGTTAACTAATCATATGGCAAACGTCAACGGAGTTTTGTTACAGAGTATGAATAATGATTAAATAAGCTGAAAAAAGCATTCCATCATTAACGATATTCTTCTACCCTTCCACTCATTCTTCGATTGATGAAGGTCATCCAGAATACCTCATGGGCTTCTCATGCTGCTTTTTTGGATTATGCCAATGGATTTGACTTATGCCTAGCTTCCGTGCTGCCGTTTTGCCCTACTTGCACCTCAAAGAGTAATTGTTCAAGTTTTCGCCTCTATCTAAGTGCTCTTTTATGTGAATGCAAATGGTCGTCTACACGATTCGTCTATATAGTCGGCACCATTGGCCTCAGAAGAGGTCGAGTATATTGTACCCCGACTCATACAGTCTCCTTAGAAGGACAGTCACCTTGAAGAATCACAGTTAACAATATAAAAAGCTCGTAAATATCACAGCAACGATTCAGAAACGCTAGAAGGTATATGATGCACGATACTAGAAAACGATCACTTCGTGTTATTACCTCTAATAAAATTGCGAAGATTCCTGTTGATTTAAGTGATAGCTGGGCACATATGCTGATATGATTGATTTCCACATGAACATAACTGAGAGTAATTACATCTTCTAATATTCAAAAATATATCTTAGCTCTAGGAAATTTGTTCACTGCAATAAAGATTGATAGAATCTGCAGATCAACAAAAGACGTCTTCTAATTTCAGCAAGTTGGATCCCTGACTTATGATGCGCACAAAACGCTCTATTTTCGCTTTCTTTCATTGACACTTATATTTTAAGCAAGCGCTGAAGAAAAACGGTTTGATTCAGCTTGGCCAGGCAGCATGGTGTCCTCACTTATGTATCGTTTGAAGTTTGTGCTGCATCGCATATGATGGAAACTTCAGCAGTTACTTCTTTCGCTTTCTAGTTAAATGAATCTTAAACAAGGATAGAAAACGAAAGCGACAGGGCAAAGCCAATCCTATGATTCTATCGAGGACTCATTTCTGTTAGAAGGCGACAAATGAAGAAACAACCCCTTTCGTTGGGCAAGAACTTTTCGAAGAAGGTTGGTAATCATTCAGAAGCTTAAATCTGGCTGTTATGCTACGTGGCCGTTCTCAAAAAACCCCTTTATAATGTTGTAGAATTCAGAATAAATACATGCTTTACATCGGCACTATTGCTGCACTGGAAACACCGAAAGCACATCAGCTTGTAGAGGAAACCTCGTAGTATCAAGTCACACGCTGAATCTGCAGTTTCTTTCAGAACGGAGGAAGAATTCCTAATGGAACGATCAAAACCGCACTTTACATGTGATGCAAAGGCGTATTTCTACTGATCGATGGCGGGCCGCCATATCGAATCCACGGTGACCACATACCCCGACCGTAGATCAGTTGGTAAACAAGTGGGCCGAAGATGTGAAACTCAAACTTTTTTCCCTGTTACACTTCAGTGAAACGGTCTTTTCAGAAAATTAGCGCAGCGTTGGAATCGTGGGAACTTATGTTCTCGAATGATTGCTAACAGTCTAAGGTAAGAGATGTGTACCGCGAGAGAAACACGTGTGCGAAACAGAAATGTTTTCGTTCCATAACAGCGTTAAATCAGGCCTTTCAAAGGAATGGCCACTTAGCGCAGTAGTCACGGATTTATGCTTTCGAACGATTATTGAAAGTGCAATGGAAAATCCTTGTCCAGCAAAAGGGATAGTTTCTTTTTCTGTCGCCGTCGAACAGAAAGAGAACCCTCTTTCACATTTCCAAGTGTTGCAGTTATTGAAACTGCGTAGGAATTGAACAAAGTTATGCATCGCAACAATTCTTGTACCCGCATTCTGATAACGAAACTTACTTCCACTTTCTAATCTGCTTGTCTCTTTGAGATTTTTATCCCGGAGTCCCCTTGCGTAGTCACGACTTTTTGATGAATACTTTGATGCTTAAATAGAATCTTCTATTTCAATTGGATGAAGCTAATATGGTACTGGGAACCTTACCTTGCTGATGACAGTCAATTCGCTCTGTGATTTGATGGAATTTCTGGACAATAGTCTTATCTAATGAGGTTCTCTTCAAAATATTTCTCGGATCAACTACTGTACAAGAATGATGTCGATGCGAAATGTCTTGAAAACGATGTGTTACAAGGGTCTATGAGAAAGCATAATCTCATGCGAGCATACCTTCAAGTGAGGATATCATTGAATGTATGGGTTCTTGGGTAGCTTTTGAACAACTATTAGTGACCTTGGAAAAACCTGAACACCTTGTACTTAGGAGTGGAGTGGTAACTTGAGATATACTAAAAATGTAAGTGGCACAAGAAAGTACATGTTATTATTCCTGCGACATATTTCACCTCATACTATTGTGCTATTTTTTTAAGCTACACTAGAGAAAAGCAGAAAACATTAGATCACCTTTTTTACTGCTTTCATGTCTGTCAGAGTCTTCACGACACCTTCCACTTGCGTCTTCTCGTTGGAATCGCTTTGCAATATGCCTCTGGGACACTGCTGTTTCGTTATGACTTTGTGACCATTTACGCTTCTCCATATCAGTCTTTCGAGTTTCGTTTTGATGCTCATTGAGCACTCCACTAACACTTCCTTTGCCCGGAATCCTTCTCCAAGGCTGGCGTTTGATAACTTCCTTATTTTTGCTGACATTAGTGATGTGGTCGCTGGAGTTCCGCTCGGAGGAAGTGATAAGATGCGAAGAAGTGAATGGATCCTTTACGCCTTCTTTACTATCGTCATCAGGGCATTTATCACTTATACACTCAATTTCAAGCACTTTTGAGGGCCTCTGCTCAGCGGCATTTGGCATGATGAGAGATGGATCTGAAGAACTACTATTTGCCGCTGTACTTGGATGTTTATCACGGGGAGGGATGTTGGAGGAAGTGATAAGATGCAAAGAAGGAAATGGATCCTTTACGCCTTCCTTACTATCGTCATCAGGGCATTCATCACTTATACACTCTATTTCAAGCACATTTGAGGGCCTCTGCTCAGCGGAATTTGACATGATGAGAGATGGATCCGAAGAACTACGATTTGCCGCTGTACTTGGATGTCTATCACGGGGAGGGATGTTGATAACCACTTTTTTCTTTTTTGCTTCAATTTCTTGTTTCTCTTTCACGAGTCTATGAATTAAACTTCCAGTCGACTCCAAATCAGGTTTTCGATCTTCGCACTGCATCTAAACATCTCGAAATGAAGGACAATAAGTACAAGGGCTAACTCTATATCTTCCACAGAGCGAACCCAACGATGTTAATTTAACGACACACAATATTAGAGCGCCCTTCATCGGGTTCACCTATTTCGACTGCGAATTGATATAATTTGTTGGAGAGGATAAGCAGCACTGTCTCGATGGCAGCGTTAGGCCACCGCAAGTCATTGTAAAGGAATATTGAACGCCGAGAGTTACAGTCAAGTAGACCTGACGGCACCAGTAAGAACAATATATAAGCTTACATTCTAAGCGACTTGGCGCTGTCATGTTGTGTCATCGCATTTGAATAGTTGAGTTAGGTTTGTGGAAATCAAGTGGTTGAAAAAAAATCTAGGTTTTCAATATAAAATACCATGGTAGGAATTCCATCAGCGTTTTCGCCAAGTTCATTCAGCATCAGCCACTCTTTCATCTTTTCCAATGACGAGAACTCAATTTCGAGTGATAGTTTTGGTCGGAAAACCTAGGCAATAGTAGGCAAAACGAGGGCTCTACTATTCCAAGGTTTACAACACAAATAAACCGACTACCTTTATATATTTCGGAAGTATACGATGTTCCCTTTCAGGTTTAAAACGGTACAAACACGCCGGACACTCAGTCAGACCGCTGGACTGTAGTCTAAAAAAAATTTTCAAACTAGGACAAATTTCTTCGCAGATATCCCAGTGAAACAGACTTTTGTTTTAGGGAAGTGTTTTCGACTTTCAGATCACTGATTTCTTTCCGAGCTGTGATAATCAGTTTCCGCATATTGTCAGCATATGTTCGAAGGTTCTTCTCAAAATTACTGCGAACCTGAACGAAAAATTATTCAAAATGTGAAATGGCGTCACTTACGGCTATAAAAGTGAAGCGGGGAATAGATATTACGTTAAATCTGCCGAAAAATAAACAATTTGTGACTTTATTCATAATGAATAAGCTAACTAAAAAAAATGTAACACACCTGTTCAACAGAGTCGCCATAAATACGGGACGTGTTGGATTCATTCGCAGGCTTCTCTGGGCTACCTAGACAAAAAAAGCAGCTCTTCGATTGTCCTATCTGACGAATATTAGATTTACAATTGAATCCACTTTCTCATCGACTGTGTTTGAGACCTCGTTTTTTGAAAATGGTATATAGTCTAATAGAAATTTCGTAACCTTTCAGAGGTTTGGCATGGAATCTCGGTACTTTGTGGTTATAAGGGGTAAATGAAAAACCGACCTCATTCGCTGGAGAGAAATCTTCTATGGAAGTGTTAGTAACCACTCTTAAGCTCAGGTTTTGGCTACAGAACCACGTCACCGGTTCTCGAAAAAGCCTTTTTTGACAGTGTTAGAGAAGGAGATTCCCTGCGTAGCAGACGCGCATACTTCTCGTTGGACAGAGCTCTTTCTTTGGACTGTCGCTGATTCCAATGCTGTGCTTACATCCTAAAAAGAACCGTTTCTCTGCAACGCAGTAGGTAGAATAATTTTAAGTCGCATGTGCGACCAAGGGGGTCTTTGGCAAACTCACATGACGCCGGCTAAGGCGGCCACCTGAGGCGATGATCGGTCGACGTTGGACCGCTTTTAAGACATCGCGTCAGCGGCACGTGAATTGGTCAAAGACAGCCTTGGTCGCACATGCAAATTCAACTTATTTTACCTGCTGCGTTGCATAGAAATGGTCTTTTCAGGATAAAAGCATATCCTTAGAATCAGCAACGATTACGCTATCAAATGATAACTAAGAGCCTAAGAAAGCAGCTCTGTCTGACGAGAAATATATGCGCGTATGAGGCTAGTTTATTTTGGATTTGACAGTGTTATAAAAGGGTGTTTTGGAAAACCGGCGACGTGAGGCTGTAGCCAGAAATCTTAGCTTTTCAATGGTTACTAACGCTCCCATGAAAGTTCCTGTCCAGTGAATGAGATCGATTTTTCATTTGCCCCCTTGTAACCACAAAGTACCGGATTTTCAATGGTATCATACGTTTCGGCGTTACTCTTACGCCTACGGTTCACCCCTACAACCGATAGTGGTGGGGTCGTTGAAGTGACAATGTAGACCAAGTGAGAGGAGCGCTTATGGTGCTGATGAGCTCTGCCAAAAAGACGCTGTCTAGATGCCAACTGTGATCATTCGTCCAAGAGACAGACATAACCCGTATGGTAAATAACCAGTTTGAGCAGTGGCGTGTTTCCTTTTTAGTCTATTTTTCACCATCACCACCTTCAGACTTGAACGATGGCCATAAGGTGCAAACGAAATAAATTTTTATCTCATTTTTTGCACTTCGTGCTCAAACATATGTAAATAAAATTACTATGGTTAGTTTTGTGAGGTGTGCGTTAATTCCTACCCTAAATAAAACACTTGTTCTTTCTTCTCAGTATCGTGCTTCGTTCAAGTGGTTAATTGAATGCAACTCTTTCATAGTTTCTAACGAAGTCAATGAGAACAAGAATAATCCGCGCTACTCAGGACCCACCAAGTTGCTCGAAAATCCAGTGATCGTCTTCTTTTTTATTAGTGACGTCGCCTAGACTGCTCATATCCACCTAAAAGATCCTGTAACAAATTTTATGCAGAAAAGCAATAAATGAAAGATAAAATACTGATTCAAAACGTGACATAGGTGAGATTTGAAGAAATCCGGAGCATCAGTGGTAAAAATAAAATGAGTTAAGTAACATATTGGGTTGGCCAGAAATTTTCCGAACCTTTTTATTTTTGCTATTATTTCTCATGTATTTGAGCTTTTCTTTTCACTATCGTTTATAGCAGCTTGTTGCAGTTATGCTGACATAAAACACTTATACTTTTTGAGATGGAATGCTCCCAAAAGCAAAACGATTGTTGACTCTAGACGGGTATCGTTAGGGTTCACGTGCTGCTTTGGCACAAAACGACATTCGTGGAACATCAACAGTCGTTTTTACCTTCGGGTCAATCCCATCAAAAATGTATGTCTTATATATCAAAATAATTACAAGAAGCTGCTGTAAACAATAGTGAAAAGAAAAACTAAACACATGAAAAATGGTCAGCAAAAAGGAAAAAGTCTGGAAAATTTCTTGCCAACCCAACAATTCTCTTCCATCGAGCACCTTGATAAATATGTATATCATTAAATTTCACAGCACATGTTAATCCTTATATAGTTTAAACCTTAACAGTTCCTAGCTGAAAAATCAACCCTTTAAGTTTCAAGATTCAAATCTGCGGGTCCAGCTGGCAAAGCTGGACTGTCTGCCCCACATTCCCTGCAACTCTCACCCCCCGCCCTCGTCTGCTGCTACTGTAACCTCTAGCGCAACAAATACTGTCTGTCTCACTAATCTCTCTGCCGTTTATCGGTAAGAAGGTTGCTGGTTTGATCTCCTACTACAACATTGGTTTTTTGGTGTTACCTTTTTGTTTTCACCACAATATGCTTGAATCACTGACACACCAAGTCACACCGTATCTCATATGGTAACATCGTAAGACAAGCGATCAAGTATAGAACAAATCACCATATGTTATGTTATATGTAAATTTATTGCTGCTATGAGTTGCAGACTGTAAAAAACTCACTTATAAGTTGCGGGTTGTTAAATAAACATTGATCGCTTGTGTTATGGTATCATTATATAAGACATGGTGTGATTTGGTGTGCCAGTGATTCGAGCATGTTGTACTAAAGAAAAAAGGTAACACCAAAAAATCACAGTAAAGTGTTGTAGTCAGGTATCGAACCAGCAACCTTTTCAGCGATGGACGGCATAGAGAATTGAGAGAAACAGTGATTTCCACGCTGGGGTTACAGTCGCAGAAGAGTAGCGGAGCCGTTCTCAATTGGTTTAGTAGAGTATCGAACCAGCAACCTTTTCACCGATGGACAACAGAGAGAAGTGAGGCAAACAATGATTCCCACGGTTGGGGGTTACAGTCGCAGAGGAGTAGGTAGAGCCGGTCTCACTTCACCCTTGCCAGCTAGACACGCACATTTGGGTCTTTGACAGTCAAAGGATTAACCACTGCTCACTGTGATAATATATGAACCACATTTCTTCATATTAGTAGATTGTTCGCAAACAGTGGCAAAATTCGATCGCCTTTTTTCGAAATGGCCATATTGCAGACCACAACAAACCTTACTGATTGTAAATCATAACTTTCGCTTCGAGTGTCTTCTTAAGACGACTGCTCAAATTTCAATATGCCTGATAATCATTATTTGAGCCCACGCATCTCAGTGGTCTGTCAAACAGGGCTGACTTATAGAGCCCGATACACGTGTTTCGATCTTGCGATCTCGTCAGTCGGGCAGTTACACTTTCTCCTCTTCCGCTAATCTTGTGGGGTTCCAGTCCCCACACTAAGAGTTAGTGACGACGACGCTTTACACTCTATGTCCAGTGAAAAACTCACCAAATAAACAAGGTGACTGCCCGACTGACGAGATCGCAAGATCGAAACACGTGTATCGGGCTCTATAAGTCAGCCCTCATTGACAGACCACTGACATGCGTGGCTCAAATAATGATTATCAGGCTTACTGATTGTAGTAAAAATCTACATAGAGCACTTGTGTGTGCCCAATAAGAAAGTACTTCACTCTTCCTTGAAGACCGACTTACATTATACCTCGATAGAAGTAATCGATAACTTTATTTTAACATGAGTGAACTTACGAGAGACTGGATCAAGCCCTTTCTTCGACTAACGATCCGACGTCTTCGTCTTCTTTAAAATCGATTGTTCACGGCCGTTCGTGTTCGTTCTGGATTTTTCGTCTATTTCTCAAACACTTGTGCGCGTATTTATTCCACTAAAAATTTTCAATTCATCGCCGCCAATAGCAGAAGAACATTCGTGGATACAAAAAATAGGATTCACTTCGGTTATCCAGTGGCAAATGAACATTTGACCTCCTTCGGTGGACAAAAAGTTTTCATAGGAATGTTCGTGACCATTCGAAGGCTTAAATATCTGGCTAGAGCTCTACGTAGCCGGCTCTTTGAATCACCCTTTCTTAATGCCATAGAATTCAAATAAAATTATGTTTCACACGACCTACGCGTTATTTTTTATCTCGCTTATATTTCGCTGAACAAAACTCTTTTCTTAGACTAGTAATCCTCTTTCGATAGCACAAGTCTCGAAGAATATAAAATACGCTTGTTTTTTTGGAAAGCCTTTTTTGATAGCGCTGTAGGAGAAAGAAAAGATTTGTGCTTTGAACCTTGACGGACAGAGCTTTTTCCTTAGACTACTATTGATCATTTGATAGCGTAAGTTTCAATGATTCCAACGCTGTGCTTATTTTTTTGGAAAAGACCGTTTCATCGCAGTGCAGCATGCAAATAAGACCGAGTTTCACATATTCGGCGAGCTTGTTTACCGGCTACACTACGCGTTGAGAGGCGGGAGATCGATCCGTGGCCTAAAGCGTTAGACATGTGAAATGCAACAACTTATTATTCAATTGGGGATTTTTTTTCTCCGCTTGAAAGAAACTTCAAATAGAACGATTGACTACGAAATTTCCTTTACATGTTCATATGCTTTTCGTGCTTCTAGCGAATTATACGTGTGATAAAGATGAAGGCGCGCGGCAGGTATGGAACAATTTTATCTTCGATTTAACAGCGTAATAGAAGGATGTTTGAAAAACGGGCCACGTAAGGCTGTAGCAAGAGATTTTAAGCATTTAAATGATTCTCAACACTTCTACAAAAAAATTTTTGTCCCAGCAAATTGGGTCGAATATTCAATTGCAACCGTATAACAGACTAAATTCTTTTTATTTTGACTGCCACTTGCAGTGGTATGATTTTATAGTATACCCAATATGTGGAGTGCTGTGCAAAAACGTTTGCGTCAGCCGGGATTTGAACCCAGGTTTCACTCTTTCCGGGAGCGTATGCTAACCGTTGCACTAACCGACGCTCGTTTTGCACATACTGTATAACAGAAAAAAACCAAAACTGCTCTGCAGAAGAGTTCGTTTCTCAAACCACAATTACTACTGTCGAATAAAAAAAGGATGCAGAGATGGACGAGTATTACAGAGATGATGAAAAGGAAGATGCTCCTGCGCCCAGCGTAGATGACGCGGTGGCTTTCTTGTGTGCAATAATAGCATGCAATGATTTCGATTGAGGGAGTATCATGACCGGACGGCATGAGTTGATTTCCATTCGTAGCACGTGCATTGAGGATTTCTGTGCTAGTCGGACGCAGTACCCACGTAAAATAAAACACCAGATCCCATTCTTTACTGAAGCAGACAACTTCAAAACTCTAGAATATGCGCAATAAGTACAGCGAGGATTTCTGCATCATCATTGCATCATGCTGGAAGAAATTCCGACTGTTACATTGCTATGCTGACAAGTACGAGCATATGATATTCCCTGGTCAATGAGGAAAATAATAGAAATCGATAGAAGAAAGATATGATGCTCAGCGAATCCCTAGAGCGACGAAGACCCACTGGGCGACTCTTGCACGCGACAGGGAAAAATGAAAGAGTTGCTGGCACCAGCTCGAGTCACTCGACGATCAACGGGACGACAGGTGATACAGGTGAGGAAGATTCGCGAGCTTAGATAGTTGGATAGCTGACAGGAGCTTTGTCTGCATGAAACAGGAGTCTCGGCAACAAAAAGGAAATTTAAGAAAGAAGAACGAATCGTGCGCTTTGTCTCCAATTCAAGGTGCCAAAGCAAATCAAACTCTAGTGTTTTTTACAAGGAACAGATACTAGGGTTTCCAACCAGATTAAAAGATTGTTAATAACTCGAAAGTCCGACTCTCTCTAAACCTCGGCATGAGCAAAAGAGATGCAAAATTTCTTACGGAACGGTATTTTTCTCTAACTCAAAATTGCACGAGGTTGGTACGGCACCTTTCTCAAAATTCGATAGCTAACGTTTCGACGACCCCACCTTCGTCAGAGCCTAGACGTAGTATATATGCCATATCTGAATATGTCGAGTGGCGGAGAGGAGTGGGGCAGACAGTGATTGCCAAAAATGTGTTAGAGTCGCAGAGTCACGGAGGGGGGAGCAGTTCCCATGCTGGCGAATGAGGGCCCTTCCTAGTTAAACACGCCCAGTTTGGGTCCGCGGAAGTGAACCGACTAATTCCTTTGTATCACGAATCCAATACAAATTAATTCGAAAGTCTAGTCAATTTGCAAACCCACCTTGTTATTGCCTATGGAGGGGAGGGGTCACCGGTTTTATGTGACGCACTGTGAAAAATAAACCATGCTCATACTGGAGAATGAATCTGAGATACGGTGCCATATCATTTGTTATGATTAAGCACTCTTTAAGGAAAAATCAAAAGCACCAGCGCGGCAAACCCTTGAGGCCTCTGGATACGCAGCAAACCCTTGAGGTTTTCTGAATAAGCGGCAAACCCTTGAGGCTTTTTGGATAAGCGGCATAAGTTCAAAAGAAATTATAGAAAGGGAGAGTGCCTGAACATAACACATGGTATAGCACCTTATCTCAGACTCATTGTGTAGTCTGAGTATGGTTTATTTTTCACAGTGTGTCACATAAAACCGATGACCTCGTCCTCCATGATTAATAGGAAGGTGGGGTTTTTTCAAATTAATCAGACTGTTGAATTATTTTGTATTGGATTTTGATGTAATTGGTGTCCATACGAACTGAGTGCGACTTAAGTGTGAGCGAGAATAAATTCGCCTATTACAACAACTTCAGTTCGCCGTAAATTTACTAATGTTAAAAGAACATGTCAGTGGTCTGTCAAAGAGGGCTGGCTTATAGAGCCCGATACACGTGTTTCGATCTTGCGATCTCGTCAGTCGGGCAGTTACCCTTTCTCGTCTTTTGCCATTCCCGTGTGGGTGCTCCAGTCCCCACAATAAGACGTTAGCGACGACGAACGCTTTACACTCTATGTAACTGCCCAAGTGACGAGACCGCAAGATCGAAACACGTGTATCGGGTACTATAACTCAGTCCTCTTTAATAGGCCATTGACATGCGTGGCTCAAAAAATGACTACCAAGCATATTGAAATTTGGAGCTGTGGTCTCAAGAGAACACTCAAAACGAAAGTTGAAAGAATACTCAAAACAAACAGTATATTTTTAAGACCATCAAAAAAACTCATTTTTTGCCAACAAAAAAAGCGATAGAACAAACGATTTGTGCAAAACACAGTTGGTTTACAGAGTATCGATAATGACTGCCGCTGCCAAGGCTGTCTAAAAATTTTGAAGGACCAATCTATTATCTCACGAACTGTCTTTAACGCTTTCGGAACGGCCCGTATCAAATGTCAAACAATTTTTTGGTGGCCTCTCTTCTTGAAAAAAGTTTTTTCCTCGACTTCCAAGCACTACTCGAAATTTTGAATCTCGATGATTCAGGAATGTTCAAACTTTTTCCAAAACTTTTTCTAATGCGTTTTGACAGCAGAAATGAAATTGTAATTCACATGCGAATTGTTTTGTCTGCTCAGCTACGGCCTGAGGACGGCTTGTAAAATTTTCAGTTGGCACTCGATATGTCAAATCTTGATAATTCTGAAGCTATGGGAAGAAAATCACATACTGCACTCGCAGTTTTCTTCGCATGTGAAGTCATATTATGTGCGCAAAAAAAACATATGAGCGTAAAGAGGAACTCATAGACTATCAGGACTAGCACAAAATCCTTAGAGTGTTTATCTAAAATATGAAAAAACTCAAATTAATTAACGAAAACGGCGCGCAGCTTGCGAAAAGCGTCGCGCGGTCGATCGAGTGTCGTCTTCAAAAGGTTAATTATTAGCCCTCTAGGGGCGGCAGTTGATCGATCGCACAGGGTACTCGCAAGAAGCGCGCGAATTTTAGTTGTTCAACTATGCTTTTCTCTCTATTTGAAGCTAAGACCTTGTATTTTTCGGGTTACTCTGATACTCCACGATTTTCTCTACATGCTTAAATGTTTTTTCAGTATGTATTACTTTTCCTCTACAATAAGAACTTTGAAGGCAAAAGGTGGTTTTCTTTTCGCTCCTACAGCTCTATGCTAAGCTTTCAAAAAACTAACTACAGCAAAAACTTCGCGTCAGCCGCGATTTGAACCCAGATCTTAATCTTTCCACCACTCTTTCTTTCTTTCTCCTTACACGGTAGACGGTTGGCTGTTGACAGATAACGCGTTGTAGAGTAGAGAGAGTGGAGTGCAAAACGAGCGTCGGTGGTGCAACGGTCTAGCACATGCTCTCGGAAAAAGTAAGATCTGGGTTCAAATCCCGGCTGACGCAGTTTTTGCACACCACTTTACATCATTGGGTTTATTTGAACACCATAACACCGCAATCGGTGGTCAAATAAGATGATTTCCGATCAATTATTGAAACCAATCACAGCATCAAAATTCTCAGAATTTGGGCTCGAAGAACTAGTAAGAGTTTGACGAAGGGCCATTATAGAAGCCCGAGCCGAGCAAATAAAGCAAACTGAGTGTGAATCATAATCTTATTCTCATTGCTACAACGCAATAAGAAGGACTTTAGAAAATTAAACATATTACTGAAATCACAGAGATTTAAGCTTTCGAACGATTACCAAGTGTCCAAGAAAAAAGTTTTTGTCCAGCGAGAAAGGTCTCTAAACAGTCGTGTACCTCAGCTAGTACACGTCGTCCCTGAGAGTTTGATAATTTGACAATCACCTCTCTGCACAATAAGCTTACCCTCAATTTTTCCAAGGAGTGGTGGTCTGCATCACTAAGCACTCCGTACTATGAATTGCTCGTTGCAGCGAGCGCGTCGCGGCGGGGCTAGCGCTGTGACGCAGTGGTACCCAAAGTGTTAACCTACACGATTGTAACCCATAACTCATTTTTTCGATAGGTTATTTGTAATTTATTGAAAGACCACCAGCTGTTTTCTAAACGCTAACATCGTCATAAGTATGCTAATGAAGTTCACTAGGAACTGAACATGTTCAGTAGAATTAAAGGTTGTTTAGATATCGGTAACGTTTGTGTTGAAACCAATGCATGCCTTGACGACAGAGTCACATGAATTCACTGAAGCGCTCAAGATACAAGAAACCAGTTCGATCCTTAACCGGTTCACCTCCGCGGACCCAAACGGGGCAGGTACGTCAGCGTCGGAACGACTCCACCTCCTCGGTCCTGACTAGTCACCGACTACACTACTACTTCTCATTGCAAGACCGCAGCTAAGTTTTGAACTGATTCGTGTGCAGTCTTACAGCGAAAAGTAGTATCTTGGCCAGCGACTAATCGAGACAGAGGAGGTGGAGCCGCTCCCGCGCTGGCGGACACGCCCTCTTTGGGTCCGCGGAAGTCAACAGGTTAAATTAGAGTAATTTTTGATCATACTCAATACATGTAAGAAACTATCAATGCCATCTCAGAGTAAAAAAACATTAATATTGCGGGGCGGGGTAGCCCAATAACCACCGATACAGTGTATCAGAGTGTAAGATGACAAGCGATGCTTTGGGGCGATCCCACCACCAACACTCTCCTGCAATCATTCGACGGATGTCATAGGGCAGACCTCAGCTCAACTTCCCAACTGCAGGGAGACTCGTCGCCACCAGCGTTCTACAAAATAGAGAAGACGAAACCTCCCGGCACCAGCCGAACCAGCACCCAAAGAATCCGAAGGAGCATAAATGCGAGGAAACAAATCGGATACAAAAGTGCTGGGACCAACAGAGTGAGATAGGATAGTGGCCTGGGTATATCAAAACAATAATAACTATCCAATAGCTGCTAGCCGTAATCGGGTTCAGTGCTGATATGTGCTTTCCAGGTCAAACCGTTGACGATCAGTTGCTGACAAATCGATTATTTGTCGCAGATCTGATCAACTGATCAGCTTCTTGCTGACCAGATTTATCCTTTGGAGGACCAGCTCAGACAGACGGGCGGCGTCGAGCCGTCGCCTGCGTGGCACTCGCAGGGGCGGCATCTGCGTGTCTGCGCAGGGATCTCATGCTGTCTGCGCCTGCCTGCCCACGAGATGCACCTGCATTCCAACGAAACGCGACGCCGCGCAGCATGGTACCAGAGGTGCCGTTTGGTCCTCAAATGAATCTATCTAATATTTGCCAACCTAATTGGGATCAAATTCGATATGGCTCGCCAGGCCAAAGCGCTGACGATCGTTGACAGAGTGATGCGTTGTAACCTAGGAAGAGTAATGACAAAAACAGTCGTCCGCAGTGCAATTGGTTAGCACACGCCCAAGGAGAGGGTGAGATGCAGGTTCAGATCTCGTCTGACGTCAAAATTTTGCTCATCGCTCAGCATAACTGGGTATATCTATGTTATCATACCACCGTAAAAAGCGGTTAACTCTTTAGAGACTCTAGACTCCGACCTCTGCGTCCCTAACCCTAGCGAGTTACGCCCGACAATGGCGTCCAATCACAGCGTGCCGTTGTTAGACGCAACACGCTGGGAACTAGCCACGCAGAGGGTTGGGTCCGCGGGCGCGAAAGGGTTGGATGAGAAGAATACTTGGTGTTCACATATGACATATTCACTTCCCGTCGACGAATGAAAACGCCAAAGCGTTCAATTTACTCTTACAAAAAGAAAAAACAACAAAAAAAATCGAGGAAACGAGAAAATGAAAAGAAATGTGGCCCGTTGGCGCCGTAAGAGTTTGCGCGCCAAATCAGAAATATCTGAAACAAATATTTCAATAGAGGAGCGAGATGGAGATAGAGAGACACAGACACGCGGAGAAATAGGGGAATGGAGAGATAGAGGTAAGGAGGCAGATAAATAGGGGTAGAGAGACAGATAGATAGTGATGGATGTAATCAGATAGGAGACACGAGAGATGAGCTTCCTCAGAGAAGCTACTCATTATCGATCGCAGAGTAGATCAAGGCGATCTTTCACCTACGGCTTACATTTGCAAAAAAAACCGCTGTTGTAAAGGTAATTTTCGCGAATGTGCGAGAAATTCTACTTTAGAATTAGGAGTAGGAAGGAGGGAATCAAGTGAGAGAGAGAGGCATAAACGGTCGGTCTACTCTCCTGCTACAGAGCTAACCTCGATATCGATTTTTTCGGAGATCAAGAGACCAGCTGCAGCGAGATCAAACAACGGCCATTACCGGTGCTGCGGCGGAGTTCCACCCTCAAGAAAGTTTCTCAATGACGAGGACTCGAATCCCTGATAGATCCAGTAGAAGACTCGCTGATTCTCTTTAATCTCCAAAATAGTCGAGCTAAGACGTCTCCTCTAAGGTGTTCAGTTGAAGGATTGCGAGATGCTAGGGAGGGCGGGGGGATCGAACCAGGACCTTACTTTCTGACACACTACATCCTAGCCATTGTGCTATATCGCTCTTAATATTAATGAAATAATAGTTAAAACACTGATACTTCACTAAAAAATATAGAATAGGTTGTGAGGTGCAATTGATAATTTTAAATGATTTCATACAACTTTCCTCGACCGCAATTGCGACCTCACTAATTTGACGGCTTTTTCAAAATTTTTTTTTTCTACGACTTGCAGATCAGAAAAGTTTCTTATCGATCGATAACCATCGATTACAATTGCTTTCTTTTTTCGTGCTTATTTTTGTATATTCGATCTAGTTACTCTCCATAAAATTCCAATCAATCACCGGACGTTCGACACTGAATGAGCGAACCACGGAGAAGAAAAGGAGATGCAAAGGTTTGTGCCCCTTTTTTTCTATTCGGAAATCTCTTTATTGTGCCGCCCATGAATGTTGAGTGAAAGAGAAAGCTGGGACGCTCGAGCGGGAGTTGAGCCCGCGTCTCACTCCGTACCGCCGGAGGCGCATATTAACCACTGTGCTATCGGAGCTCCTTCAAAGATTTTCTTTTTCTAGATTCGGTGAGATCATGTTTTACCGTCAGCATATAGTAGTTGTAGAGCGAGCGATAGCAGGGAGAGGAGCCTCGGTAGCGCAATTGATCAGAAGGCGCCTCCGCAGCAGTGGACGCGGGTTCGATTCCTCGCCGAAGTTAAAAGCTTTGGATACAATACTCAGTATTGTCTGATACAGAGTAGTTTCGCCATAGCAGTATTATGATGTTACAATCATATGTCCGAGGATGCGGAATGATATGCAGATCTCGCGACCTCTTGGTCTCAGAGACCTCTGGCCAGACTTGAACCCGCGTTTCACTTTTATCTAAGGCTCGAGCTACCACTACATCCTCCAGGCCATTGCTCTGATATCACTTTCCAGACGCTCTTGTTTAGCCCATCGACTTCCGCGGACCCTGACTGGGCGTGTCCACCGGTGTGGGAACGACTCCACCTCCTCTGTCCCCTTATTCACCGACCACAGTACTTCGTTGCAATACCCAGTCCAAATTCTAGTTGCGAGTATTGCAACGAAAGACAGAAAAGTGACCGGTGAATAAGGGGGGCAGAGGAGGTGGAGTCGTTCCCACGCTGGCGGGCACGCCCCAGTTAGGGTCCGCGGAAGTCAGCCGGTTTGATCGATCATTGATGGCGTTTTCAATGGCTTGGAAGGCCTTGCGGGTTATCAGTAAAATCATTCTCACGGAACAAGGGGTTCTAAGGAGCATTAATTTTGCTCCAAGAATATTACTGTGATAACTTAAACGCGGATTTAGAGCGAAGCTTTCAAACAGCTAAGTCTCAGTAAACGAAGGAGGTTCTCGCTCTTTTAGTTGGTCAGCGTGTTAGCAACTACACCACTGTGGGGCCCTTGTTTCGCCATCACTCTTTCTAACGATGCAGCTACCCAGGTATCGAGTACAACTACAGAAATATTGCAAAACGATGGTGAAACAAGAGCCCCGATGGTGTAGTGATTAGTAAGCGCTTTCGGAGAGGGTCAATCACGGGTTTGAGCCCCTGCCGAAGTTCAGCGTTCTGCATACCACTTAACACTTCTAGATTAATGATCGAATAGTTGAGTGTATTTGTATGATTTCAGTCAGCCAGTAGTGCGCAAGCTGCTGCATTCCTGGAGCGTAGAGGGATATCGACGGGCTTTGTTGGATTCAATAGCGGTACGAGCAATATATTTGAAGCAGCAGCTGCTGCGAAAGAAGGAGTAGTGTTTCGTGAACTCGACCAGGCATCTAGCGCTGATATTTAGGAAACTCTCGAAGAAGGATCATCAGACACGAGAGAAGGTAAGAGTTCCTTTTGAAGAATGCTTGCAGCGCTTTCTTTGTCATAGGACGCTATAGTTGCAAGATTCTCTAGCCTGAACTCGGCTCTCATCTCTTTTCTAACGAGTTCGCCATGAAGACGAAAGACTTGTCTCACCTCTTATTTCCGTGTTCTTTTTAGTTATAAGGGAGCAAATGAATATTCGACCTTATTCGCTGTACAAGAATCTCTTTAACATAAGACTGTTAGCAATCATTCGAAAGCTTGAGTCTCTGGCTAGAACCGTATGCAGCCGGTTTTCAAAAGACCTTTCCATGACGCTATAACATTAAAAATAAAATTATGTTTCACATCGGTCCCGCCTCATAAGGCACGCTCACGTGGCGCAGTGGTTAGAGGTGCCCTGCGTCGCACACGAGGTCATGGTTCGATCTCGCGCTCATGGCTTACCAAGCCATCCATCCCTCCGCGGTGCGGTGAATTGGTCCCAGACAGGTCTCAGACTTGTTTGGGAGGATAATCAACACTGACTCGGTTCAGCGGGAGGCCTTCGCGAGTCATTGTAAAGGCCAGATATGCATTCAGTCATTTCAAACGAAGTTAAAAATTGAAGTCGAATGCATGGCGCATCCCTCAGGGATTGATCAACGCCGAGAGCTTTATCCTTTATCCTTTATCGGCCCTGCAATTCCACTATTACTTCTCTGGAAGCACGAAAAGCACAAGAGCGTGTAGATAAATTTCTTTAAGTATAAGAGTCAGACGTTTAGTTTTGGACTTCTGAAAAACAAATCCCAATTGAATAACAAGAATCGTACTTCCCTGTGGCCCGCGGATGGGCCAATCCATGGATCGGCGTGTTGAAATGGCCACATATACCCTTCCCTTTCCCCCCTTCCCCCGTAGAAAAACCAGGATCTCCTTGCTCGCATATGCTAATCTGATAGCACGGCATTGGAGTCCTTGGATCCTACGCTATCAAATGATTACTAATAGCGTAAAAAAAGAACTCTGCCCGGCGAGAAATATGCGCGTGCGAAACATCTTAAATTGAGTTTTACAGCGTTATATAAGGGTCTCCTTGAAAAGCGGCCACCTAAGGCTGTAGTCAGAGATTCAAGCTTTCGAATGATTGCTAACAGTCCCATGAAAAATCCTTGTATAGCGAATCAGACCGAATATTCATATGTACCCTAATAACCGAAAGTACCATTTTCGGTATCTCTTTTGTTTAAAGTAGTTTCTCGAAGTAGTGACCGTATTTGTTCATGAGGGCATGTTTGACGCAATGATTAGAGGTGCTCTGTAACACACACTTGGTCGATGGTGCGATCCCATTCTGAAGGCTCGTCAGCCTCCCATATTTCCGAATGTCGGCGCTTTGGTACCCGACTTGTCTGAGAGGATAGCAGCTGGCTTCATACATACATCGGTTTGACCACTGCGAGCCATTGTGAAGGCCACATATGCATTCAGTCACCTCGACCGAAGTCAGATATTGACGAAGGGTACTTGACGGATCCCTTGTGGATGGTACAACGCCGAGAGCTTCATCGTTTTTAGCTTTCAACCATTTGTGAAATGACCAGGTTGGTTCTTGGAGACGCGGTGAAAATTGTTTTTTCTTTTTCCTACTGTTATCTCTTTTCTGTTTCTTGGACTAGTTCTCAGCGCCCGTAGACAACAGAGATTCTGATGCTGCGCTCCGGGCGACCAGGGGAAGTTGATCGAGAGGCCGTCATTGGAGTAGCTGAAGAGGATCCGGCATTGACGATCGAAGAGTTGGCCGACGATTGGGCGACGATGGCCAAGCAATTTTAAATTACTTCTGGATATAAAAATGATGTTTATTACTCTAATGGCAAAACTTACGAGGAGGCTTGACATGGGGAAATGCACTAAAAAACATCAGATGTCATGAAAGCAACTTTTTAAAAAACCTATGTCTCAGTGATAGATTGAGACCGACTCTCAGTAAGCCTTGGCATGAAAAATAAATTCATCATCTGGAAACTGACTTCTTCTGAAAAATGTTGCGAGGCTGGCATGTCCTCTTAAAAAACCAAGGGCCCAGTTTCGTCGAATTCGTCGTTCTCAGAGCCGTTCGACAACTTCTGTGAGAAAGGTCACCGATGTGTTGTCACAACTACGAGTGCCTATATGCCTGGTAGTCATTTTTTAGCCATGTATGTGGTCTTTTGTAGGGCAACTTATAGAGCCCAATACACGTGTTTGGCCTTGACAACCTTATAACTCGGACAGTACCCTTCATCTTTAGCCAATCCTCTCAGGGAACTCAACCACTGTATAGAGTGGGTGCAGACAAACTTTTTACACTTACCATTAGATCAAATATCACTGAATGGACAGTGTTTTGCACTTGATTGCTCGTGCTCGAAACACGTGTGTCAGGCTCTATAAGTTGCCCTAAAAAACCACATGCATGGCTCAAAATGATTGTCAGGCATGTTGAAATTGAGGCTTGGTATTAAGAAAGCACTCAAAATGGAGAGTGCTTATATGGTTTTCGTACTTTGTCGGAACACATCGGCGACCTTTTCCATGTAAATTGTGGAACGGCCTCTAATGAGAGTGAATTCACCCAACGTCGGCTTCCTTTTTTTTTGAGTATATACCAAATTCTCGCAGGCTTTTGAGAAAGAACAATCGGTGTTATATCTCAGTGTTCTTTGAAGTCTAACGCTTTCGTGGGGTAAATCAGCAGTTCACATTGTTTTGCCTTTTATACGCTGCTACACATCTTTTTTATGATCTACTTACCTAGGGACTTCGAGACCTCTTGTCCTGTTTGAAGGAAAAGGATCAAGAAAAGATTGAAACATGTTACATCCATTACGCAGCAGTCGTGGATAAATTAGTTTTAGTATGTCTTTATTGCTTTATTCATTCTCTTGTTCATTGGTTAGATACAGGTGTTTCATGGGCTAAACACTTCAGAACCCTAACAGATAAATTTAAGTTTCGATGACCCTCACTAGTTCTATTTAGGATGATAGTCCCACTGTGAGGCTGCTGGCACTTCGCTTGGTTTCGTTCTTCATCTCCTCTCTGAAAAAAGCTGCAGAAAAACAGCTGAAGTCTGTAAGTTAGGCTGGTCCTTATAGGGTATTGTGTTCCGTCTCCAATAAGTTGTTTATATATTTCAGATGATCCCATTTGTACTTATCGGAACTTGTGATGTTAGCCTTCCGTCGCAAATCAAGCTGAATCGGTGCTTTCGGAGAATTTTCCCGGTGACAAGACCATGCTAGTGATCTCGATTTTCGCTCAGGACACCGTGAAGGTCGCTGTCGACATAGTTGCCGGTCGCCACGCCTTAGTGCAGCCACAGAAGTTCGTTGAAATTCCTTCGCTGCTCTGTTAGTCCTTCCACCACGGCCGCTATTTTTGGCTGGCGGACGGTTGGGCCGCCTGTAAAGTGCTGCTGACGAGAGCTAATAGTAGCTTTTTGACGGTTACATAGATAATAATGAGTTTCCATGGTTTTTTCAGTTATGAGGAGCAAATGAAGAACCGGTCTTATTCGTTGGAGAGAAACTTTTCATAGGAGTTTTGGCAACCATTTGAAAGCTGAGATTTCAGGCTACATCCCCACGTCGCCGGTTTTTCGAAAAAGCGTTTTTTTCACGTTGCTACGAGAGATTTTTGCGCTGCAGACGCTCATACTTCTCACCGGATTGAGCTCTTTCTTTGGACTATTAGTAATCGTACGATAGCGTAACCGGCGACGTGGGGCTGTAGTTTTGATTCTCAGCTTCCGAATGGTTGCTGAGACTCCCATGAAAAGTTTTTATAATCCCAGCCGGACAAATCACTATCGATTTTTCGGGCTTATGAACGCGTAGAGAAGTGTTGCGTAAGCACTTCACGTGGCCTCTTCACGCATGCGCACGTGAATTGGCCCAAGGCTCCCTTGATCGCAGATGGAATTTCAACTTATTTCACTTGCGGCGTTTGAGAGAAACACTTTTTCCAGAAAATGATCACAGATTTGGAATGAGCAACCATTACGCTATTGAACGATTACTAAGAGTTCAAAGAAAGAGCTCTGTCCGGCGAGAAATATGTGCGTCTGAACATAAATGAATCTATAGCAGCGTCAAGAAAAGGCTTTTGAAAACCCGAGGCGCTGGGATGTAGTTTCAATTCTCAGCTTTCGAATGATTGCTGACACTTCTATGAAAAGTTCCTCTCCAGCGACTAAGATTGGTTTTTCCTTTGTCCCCAGTAACTGATCAGTACCGTCTTCATATATCCACTTATTCTGTACTTTTGAATAAAAGCCATTCGAGGGTAAAGATGAGTTAATCAATCCCTAAGAGATGCGCCATGCAATGGACTCCTTTTGTAGCATCTTAGATGTAACTGAATGCATATCTAGCCATTACCTTGACTTACGGCGACCCGACGATATGTCAAGTCAAACTGCTATCTTACCACGCAAGTCTGATATCAGTTCAGCTCCCAAGACTGAGGGAAGGCTTGATGAAGCTTTAAGCGTGGAATCGAACCATCGACCATTGAGGGTTCGACCACTTATGTGGCGTAGAGCACATAAAACCATTGCGTCACACGCGCTCTCTACTAGCATAATTCATGGGGTCATCGGCCGGTTTTTATCTGAAGTTACGCCACTCTTTATAAGCCGTCCGAACAGCGTGAACTCACATATATCGTTTTTCTACAGCCGTAGCGATAGAGTCACCTATGAACAACTTGAGTTCTTTTCTTCAGATATGACTTGGGTGATTCTACAGAACAGCGACGGGCACGGTTGACGACACAGTGCCTTTTGGCGATCGCTCGTGTAGCACCGACGGCCTCTTCCAATGCGAAGTTAAAAGAGTCACTCGAGGATTTCTTCAAAAATACAACAGTGATCAAAGCTCTACTCAAAGGCAATTCATCAGTAGGTCCCTGCTTTATTTCGTTCTCTGGTCGGCCGCATTTTCAGTTAGATGGTTTAGGTAAAGTCCGCTCTCCTAGGAATATGCACAAAAATGACCGATTGCGTGCCGATATTGCTGAATACCTCCCAATTACCGAATGCGGTCATTTCTGACCTTGACGCCAGTGATGCTTCTGTGTGTACAAGAGCATTTGAGGCTTTTGTTCTACTTGCATCCGATGAGAGGTGAGTACTGAACGTCTCGGCTTCTCCAATGTTCCAACCAAACGATTACTTATCAGGTTTTATGAGAAGTTCGACGTCAATAAGTCGGTCGTACCCAAACTCCTGTCAGTTGTGAGGAAAAAGGGACCGTAAGTCTCTCATCTGTTCGTTTTTGAGGCAATTCATTGCCGGATCATGTGGTGTTTTTTACTCAATGTATCAGATGAACTGGCAGACTTTAATGTCTTCTCTTTTAATACTTGTTCTTCCTACGGAAATCGTTCATCTCTCGTATTATGAGAAAGGAAGTATAACGCAGTGGCTAGAGGTGCCGTTGAACACGCGCATCAACTAGGGTTCTAACTTGTGTCCCAGGCTTACCAAGCTTACCATGCTTTCCGGTTTGAGCAGAGTGATATCGTACTTGTCTGGAAGGATGGCAACACTGACGTGACACATCGGTAGGACAGCGAGAGTTATTCTATAGGGCGGATGAGCATTCGACACTCGAACGATTTTTGATGAAGTCGAATTCATGGCGCATTCTTTAGGGATCGACCAGC
Source organism: Parelaphostrongylus tenuis (assembly GCA_019055375.1). NCBI lineage: Eukaryota > Metazoa > Nematoda > Chromadorea > Rhabditida > Metastrongylidae > Parelaphostrongylus > Parelaphostrongylus tenuis. Next base: position 88,473 of record JAHQIW010002736.1, read on the forward strand.
CCCGAGGGCTCTAGAGTTTCTTATGCTCAATTGTGAGTTTAAATAGCTTTGGCGTAGTGATATCGGGCTATGAGTATTTTCTCTTCCTGCTATAATAATGTCGTTGCAGAATGATGTTGTTTTGCCTTCCTATTCGATTTTTTTGAGACATTGGTTAGAATTCATTGTAATATGACCGCGTGTTCTGAGCTTTTCAGAGGTCTGGTATATGGCACTTTAGTGCTAGGCGTACGTTCCAGATTTTATGTCAAGCCTAATCAGTAACACATGCCCTTCGGTCCAACCGAGCTCCTACATGTTAGGGTATTTTTGCCGAACATGTTACACTGCACACCAGGTGACTAGATCACCTGACATTTGCAGTGACGGTCAGTCGATCGATGTATGATAAAACAAATATAGCAAAGCCTTCCTATTCGATTGTGTTTTGAAGCCTCGCTTATAATTCAGTGTGTTTCGATAGCATATTTTGAGCCTTTTAGAGGTCTAATGTAGCACTCCAAGTGCTAGACTAGCCTTTCGGCTTTCATGTTAAGCTTCATTAGTGCCGTATCAGACCTCATGAAAGGCGTGAAATATGTTATCAGATTATATTGTTTTACGCGAGGTCTCAAATAAGCCGAATGGAAAAGCTTTGGTGTCGTTGTTTTATCAGCCATCGAGCAATTGACTGTCATTGTAATGTCAGGTGATCTTTTCACCTGGTGTGGAGTGTAACAATTTCGACCCCGATTCCCTTTTATTAGGGGCTCGATTGAATTGAGAGACATGTGCTACTATTGAGACTTGACATGCAAGCTGAAACGTACGGCCAACTTTCAAAGCGCCATATTATATTTCTGAAAAGCTCAAAGTATTTCCTCGCAGATCATATAGACATTGCCATGGTTATCGTGATGCTTCATAGCTAATGCAGGCTCTCTCGTGTGGCAGAATAGCGTGGTGGTGAGGAATGCCATACATGAGAAAGTAAGGAGATGGTTCGATCTCCTTCTCCAGCGCTCGCCTGCAATTATGAAGAATCACGTTGACCAGCATTCGATGACATCCTCAAGCAGTAGCCGGAACAACGCGCTGAGGAAAGGAATTGATGCAGAAAATGCTGGAATTCTCATAGTGTATTGTGGTGATGGGTTGTGTAAAATAAGGATGAACAATAGCTTTTGAGTTCCACTTTGTTCTTTCAGAAGGGTGTCATCGCTACTGAGACTATTATGATAGAACACTTGCAGGAAACAGTAGGCAGAACACTTGTTAGAATGTACCGATGCTTTTCCCGTTTTCTCCAATAAAACCAGGTACTCTTCCGTTCGGTAGCATAGATTTTCAAGCCCATCCCCTACATAGGGCAAGAAGCTTCTGTGAAGAGAGTTAGTAACCATTTCAAAGCTCAGATCTCGAGCTAGCGCTGTACGTGACCGGTTTTTGGAAAAGATCCTTTTACAACGCTGAAAAATATTTAAGGCAAAATAATATTTCACACGCGCATATTTCTCGCCGGATAGAGCTCTTTCTTCTGACTATTAGTCATCATTCAACAGCGTACAATTTACCAATTCCTACGCTGTGCTTATATCTCGTAAAGATCGATTGATGGCGCCCAAGTGAGGTGTATTTGATTCGGAATGGTTTCTCCGCTTTGGAGGTAACTCCGGATTAACGTCTGACTTTGATACTAGAAATTTTCTTTACGCGTTCATGTACTTTTTGTGCTTTCAGCGAAATAATTTGAATTGCGCAGCCGATATGAAGCATAATTTTATTTTTGTTTTTTAGCTTTATAAAAGGTCCTTTTTGAAAAAGCGGCCACGTTCAGCGTTAGTTTGAGATTTAAGCTTCTGAGTGGTTACTAACACTCTTCGAAAAAACCTTTTATCCAGTGTAGAGGATAGACTTGGAAATTCGTGCTACCATACGGAAAAGAACCAACCTTAATTTCTCCATGGAAGAGGATTTGCATTAGTCTTGATAGCATGAAAACTTGGCCAGTACGTTGATCACGACTACTGATGCGCCATTCTGGATACGGTAGCTGTCTACGAACATTGTAGAGCGATCTCTATGCCTTCGTGATCGCCGAGTTTTCGCTTTTGAGGAAACTTTTACGAATTCTAGCTGTCGAGGTCACTAGTACAGCTATATCTCCTATGATGCTGAAGTGATATGCAAAACTTACGACCCCGGTCGGGAGTTGAATCCGCGTTCCCACCAAGCCCAGTACTCGTACTACTTACCACAACACCACCGAGGAAACCACTCTTTCTCCTCTAATTTCCGAAAACAGACGTTCTCTTTTTGGTGATATTCAGACTATCAGTGCCGCCATCAGTTTCATAAAAATGCTGAGTGATTTCGTAGTAATTTAATGAGTTAATAATGGGCTGTCTATGCCGATAATATCAAAGGTAAAGGATCGGCGTTATTTCTTCAGGGATGACCCATTCATTGGGCTCCATTCGTAGAATCGCTTGAGTTGAGTGAATAGATATTTGGCCTTCAATGTGACTTATGTTGACCTATGGATGTATCAAGTTAGTGGTGCTATCTTCCCAGACAATTCGGGTGCCAACTGACTGATACGGGAAGGATGAAAGGCTTGCTGAGACTCGGGCACTGGATCGAACGACCGGCTGACTACGTCTGTGCCTTAGGGGACCTCCAACCTTTACGCCACACACATAAAATGAAAAGTGCAAGTTTATAGTGAAGCTGGGGATTCTCCTCCATTTTAGTGTTTCAATCGTAGGACTCCCACATCTTTTGTGGCTGCTTTTGAGCCAAAATAATGTCCAATTTCATCCTTTGCTCTGAAATGTTTTTGATATTCTAATGCACTGTGACTTTTCAGACACTGGAGTCATGCCTCTCGGTTTCTACTGCCATGTTTTGCACTTTTGATTCCTCGTGTAGCCGATAAATCCATATTCGTCCACTCGTTCCTCGATTCCTTCGTGGATAATCTTCCATTCGAGGCTGGAGGGTGTATGCAAAGTTGGATGTGCTCGTTTGCTGAGTGCATAAAGTACGCTCTCTCTAACGAGCAAGTGCTAGCTAGCTTGGTCTATTCCAAATTGATTGACCTCGTGAGTTTTTTCTTTTGCATTGATACGACAAATTTTTCACTTACGTTCGTTGTTCAGAGCATTATTTCAGTTGATTATGTGTGTGAATGTGCTACAAGACGAATCCATTGAAATCCAAAAGGAATTTGTCGCTCTTTTACTCTGGATCCTTGAAAAGGATGCTCTACCCAGGGAGCACGTGACATTTTTGCTTGATTCTTTACAGTTGATTCTTGTTGGAAGGGTAGGTGTCACTGTCATCTTTAGTATACGAGAGTGATTTCTGAATATCTCTGTACTACAGAGCCCTCGATCGGACACGATGTGTAGCTTTTTGGTGGCCCCTTCGCTCTGGTTGTTGCGTGCATTTCATGTGGCGCTTTTGCGAACTTCGTTTCACGAGGATTTCATTGAACCATTGAAGACGTGCAGTGACGATTACCTGGATTATGTGGAAAAGGTAGTAGTTTTGGAGCTATAACGTATTGAGTTGAAATACCGATTCTCACCAAACTTTGCCATGTAAGATGAAAATGAAAAATATCTCACAAATTCTCTTTTTATCGTATGCTTGCACGAGGTGGTATGTTTTTGGCAGAATTGATGGCTGACGTTTCGAGCACTTCTTCTCCTTCACAGCCCAATTTTATTCTATGTGGCGTTATTCGTAGACGTTTGTAGATCACTGTAGCGCTAGTGAAAATCTTTGGTTTTCTATAAACGGCAGGAAAAGCCATAGATTTTCTCTATGATACTATAAGTACCTTTATTTCGAGTGCTTTATTAAGACCACGCTCAAATTTCAATATATCCCTTCATTATTATCTGAGCCAACTTGTTATGTGGTCTGGTAAGGCTCTTGTACAGTTCGATATCAGCCAAAGAGCAATCGAGAGCGCAAACGCTCTGTGTTAGGTGGAAATTTCGCTTGCATAGAGTGTGAAACATTCGTCTTCGATAACTCTCTGTAAGGGAGCAGAGCTCCCGAGAGAGCTGACTATAAAAATATTGAAAGATGGCGGGTTCTGCCCGACTGACGAGTCTGGACGAAACACTTGTATTGGGCTGTACAAGAGCCCTTACTAGACCACATGACAAGTTGGCTCAAATAATAATGTAGGAATACTATAAGTAGTCTGCAAACTAACGAGTAAGTTTGCATGACATACGTTTAGGCTCGGAAAAGACGAAGTCGTCGAAACGTTAGCCTTCGATTGCAAAGGGTTCCTTCTGATTATAAGGGAGCAAATGAAAGACGACCTCATTCGCTGAGGAGGAACTGTTTTGTGTGGATTTCACAGCGTTAAAATGGTCTTTTCGAGAACCCGCGACCTGGAGCTGTAGCCAGAAATCTAAGCTTTCAAATGGTCACTAACACTCTCGTGAAAACTTCTTCTCCAGCGAATGAGGTCGGTTTTTCATTTGTCGCCTTGTAATCGGAAAGAATCCGAAGAAGACATTTCAACCTCGTGCAGGCCTCAACTAAAAGGAATTGGTGAAAAGTGATGATTGCCGTTTAATGTTTTGCAACGTAAGAAAAGACGAAGGCAGAAGGTTTGACTTACATTAATGAATTCATTTTAGAATTTGAATCTCGTCAATCTACTCAGCAAAAGAAGTCAGCCTCCAGTTTCTTCTGGTCAGGTAGTTCTGCGTGTTTTGCGGCGAAACCCAGCTCGTATAAGTGAACTAAATGTGGGTCGTTTTGCCATTTCGTCTTACTCTTTTACTTTTTATTAGTGTCAGTTACGACGACACAGTTTCAGTTATCTTCGTCGAGCTTCACTTCAATTCTGTTTACGGAATTCTCCTCTGAAGATTGGCCTTTGCTTTCGTCTTGCCTAGAGGGACGATTGATTCCGTGTCTGAGAGAAATCATGACTCAGTGGTACGATGAGAAGAACAGTTCCGCTGCTATAAAGGTGTTGAGAATGCTGGAGGTTTGCGCTAAGAATCATATTCTTTTCTTTTAAGTTGTATGGATTTTCGATTACTGAAAGGGAATGTTGAGTAAAGAGCAAAACCTGCGCATCCAGGCAGGAGTTAAACCCGCATTTTCACTCATACCGAAGGTGCGTACTACTACTACACCAACGAGGTTATCGCTTTGCTACCACTTTCCTTCCATCTGAACTATCAGGCCCGTCAAAAAGTCGGTTACTGACAGCTTCGATAGCTTATACCGAAAAGAGTGGTAGTAGAGGGTGCTCGCAGTGCTCGCGGTGGTAGCATGCGCTTCCGCTACGGGTGAAACACAGGTTCAACCTCTCGCCTGGAATCGAACGTTGCACATACCATTCTACAGTTTCAGATGTGTATTTACAACACTGTAACACTGCTGAAGAGCAGTATAATAGAAGAATTTCCCCAGATTATCAAAAGTGACTGTGAAAGTTCTATATTTTAGCTCAATGAGCGTGGAGAAGTGCTATCACCCATACTTGAGAAACCGTTATTTCTGCCTTTCATCGTGGAGCTGATGAATTCCCTCGAGGTTTAATAGCGATTCCACACTTTTTGTCTTTTTTATAAATCAGTATATTATTCTACACTTATGATTTCTTTTTTTAAGTTGCCAAATGACCTCAATGTAGAGTTGTCTCGTCTTTCGTTTCTTTCGCTCTTTCGTGATGTCAAAGATGACGGTAAGGTGTCAATGTCTTCTGTTACTGTTGATACCAGCTTTCATTTTCAATAGCTTATAATCGTATTTGACTTTTGTGGTGTCAGACGAAATCGACCTCACTGTTGATTTGGTTGCACGATTTCCTCCATGTGAGCCGGTTATTCGAAATGTGTTGGGGTCTTTATTTGATTCCCCTGAAGAGATTCCCATGAAGCAGTCATCTGAAAGGTTAGTTTCTGAGTGATATATGACTTGCAATCATTTTTGAGCCACGCATATCAGTGGTCTGTCAGGAACTCTTATTGTGGGGACTGGAGCACCCACAGATATTAGCAAAAGACGAGAAAGGGTAACTGTTCGACTGACGAGATCGCAAGATCGAAACACGTGTATCGGGCTCTAAAAGTCAGCCCTGTTTGAAAGACCACTGACATGCGTGGCTCAAAAGATTGCAAGGCATATTGAATTTTGAGCTGTGGTCTCAAGAAAACACTCGAAATGAAAGTTATGATATATGACTATTTCATAATTTTGTCGCTAAGACTCAAGCATATCGCTAAAAGCATGGTGTTCAAGCTTAAACCGAGTCGGGATGATATGTTCGCAATTGCTGTACGCTAACGCGAAGTTCGTCGCCATGTTGCCTTCTCCAGACGACCTTTTGTCGGTGTTGAGAATCTATGATGCATGGGTGAGTTTCTAATTTTTTTCTAACCGTCTGGAGAAGGCGTGTATTGTTTTGATAGGCGGATATATGCACCTTTTTCGCCGAGCAAATGCTTCCACTATACTATTAGTAGCCATTCCATAACCCAAATTTCGGCCAAAAAATATGCTCTTCAATATTGTAGTTGAATTAATGAATAGTTTCTTGTGTTTAGCCGTTCCGAGGTGTTATTGATATTATTTATTGAATATTAGCGAAGCATACAACAATACAGTTAGTAATGCAGCTTGAATACACAATATTCGAGGTGGCCAACGTTTCGGCGGGTCGCCTTCGTCAGAGCCTGGAAAGATCACATTGATCCACAATCCACCAAGCCAAAAACCTCCATAACCCTAGCAGGAAACGTTAGAGATGTGTTTTGGATCGCATAACAAAAGCTTCATTTTAAAACACTCACCGTTTTTGGACACATATCCAAATAGACCCAAATATCAAAACAGATAGACACTGCGTTGGAATAGCCAAAAATTACGCTACCAAATGGTTATTTGTAATTTGAGGATTGACATCGGTTTTGTGAGGATCATGCGTGTATGAAGCACAAAAGTTTTCTCTCTATTTCAGCATTATAAAGTGGTTCTTTCAAAAATGGCCATGCAGCGCAGTAGCCAGAGATTTAACCTTTCAAATGATTACTGACACTCTTACGAAAAGTTCTTCTCCAGCGAAAGAGGTCGCTTCTTCATTCCGTGCCTTCTAACTGAAAAGAACCGGCTTTAACAATGCTCTTTAGTAGCCATGAGAAAATTGCGTCCCACCTATGGCCCATGTTGTTTACTCGACTAACGTTAATATCTGATTTCTTACTAGAGTTCTATACTCATTCAGTGGCTTGAATATCGGTGATTCTGAAAATAATTTTGTTTTTCGAAAAGGTTTTCATATAGCGCTGTGAGAGCGAAAAGAAGATTACGTTTCACCTTTGAATCATGTATTCACTTGACATGGAAAGCCTTGGTCTCGAAACGAAAGGAAAAGATTAAGTTTTGAAGTTTTTTTTTAAGTTTCTAAGTTTTTTTTTTGGGTTTATGAAGCGAAATCGCATACCCGACCAAACCTGTCAAAGGTTGGTGGCTGATAGCTAACATTGAGATGTTGAAGAATGAGTGGTCGGGCAAATGTGCCTTGGTGGTGTAGTGGTAGAGCACGCGTCCCCGGATAGGATGAAACGCGGGTTCGATTCCCGCATGAGGCCGCGTTTTTGCTCACATCTCAGTTCTCTTAGGTACACAGAACACATCATAACAATGCGAAATGCATTAAAAACCATTAATTCTGAAAGGAAAAGTGTTAGTTGAAGCACGGCAATTGCGCTGCGAGGAGCGGTCAAGCACCGTTCCTAAAGCGGTTAGCCATGAATTTTTCAAAACTAACTACCACATTGTACTTTTTATTCGAAGGTCTCCAGCGATGTAATAGCCGAGTGTGGATTGTTTGGTGAACCGCTCTGCGATAGTAGGGTCGACGAAGATCATTCTGAGCCGGAGCGACTTTGTCTTATCAATGCCCATGCGAAAAGAGCAATCGTATATATGAACATCGATTGCGAAGGTTGGAATTTTACTTTTTTTCTATTAACCAACTAGATTGTGTGGTAGTCCAGTGTTTGCACAGGTGGGTGAGCGTGTCTTAGAGTCGCTCACATTTATAATAGTTCTAGATGCTTTTATTGACAAGTTCTTTTGTGTCAAAAGATGCTGAGGGATGTAGAAGACATCATACTTAGGGCGGGAGTTGAACCCGCGTCTCAGCGATACCGGAGGCCGAACCGCGGTGGTATATTGGTGGCGTCCGTTTCGGGGGGAAGGGGGAGGGGGAGTGAAAAGACGGGATCAGCTCTCAAGTGGGATTGGATGTTATACGTATCGCTCTCTCAGCATCCTTGGATAGAAACTACAGCGTCATAACACTGCTTTTGGAAGGGCAAATGAAGGAAGGTTCTTTTTGATTAGGAGGGAACTAATGAAGAACCGACCTGTTTCACTGGAGAGGAAATTTTCATAGGAGTATTGGTAACAATTCGAAAACTGAGATTTCTAGCGACACCCCCACGTCATCGGTATTTCAAAATACCATTTTGTAACGCTGTTATCTCTGAACAAAGCTAGCTCAATTTTCTCGCCTGATAGAGCTTTTTCTTTGGATTATAAGTAATCATAAGTTGGCGTAGTGCTTCCTGATGCCAATGCTGTGCTTATATCCTGAATCTTGTAGATGATCGCGTCACAGATCACTGGTCTCCTCAACCAGCGCCCACGTGAATTCGCGCAGGACCTTGTTGCGCCCACATGGGAAGTCGACTTATTGCCAGTTGCGTTTGAGCTTAGATCATCTGCCGCTTTTCAAAGAAACGGTCTTTTCACGATATAAGCACAGCGTTGGGATTGGATTCGATTACGTATCGAATGGTTACGAATAGTCCCAAGAAAGAGCTCTGTCCGGCGAGAAATATGCTTGTCTAAAGCCATGAAATTTCCTCTTGTAACATTGTCAAAAAAAAGTCTCGAAAATTGGTGAGGTAGGGCTGTAGCCTCAAGTCTCAGCTTTTGAATGCTTACCAACACTCCTTGAAAAGTTTCTCTCCAGCGAACGAGATCGCTTTTTTTCGTTCCTTGCCTTCTAATCAGAAGGAACCTAAGTAAATTTGCGAGAATGTCGAAACGACGTCTAGCACTCGAAATGCCACAGCAGATTTTTGAAATGCTTTTGAAATTTTACCAGATTATATTGAATTTCAAAAAACGAGGTCTTAAACACACTTGCCTGTTAGATTATGCCATGTGGCATGTTACCAGCTATGAAACGACTAAAAGTTATTCCAGACCGCAGCATCAGATGATCTTTTCACTTGACAAGGAGTGATACATATTCGGCCCCGTTACCTTTAGTTGTAGAGAGTCGGTGGACCGACAGGCTTGTGATACTGATGAGGCATTCGAGAACGCCGAACCGTACGTCTGGCACTCGAGATGCCGTAACAGACCTCTGAAAGGCTAAAGAAATTGTATCAGACCCACGTTGGATTTTTGAAAATGAAGTACCGAGCAAAGTCGATTGAAGGAAAGTAAATTTTTGCAGATTTGGAACCACTTGAATTGTTCAAAGAACAGCCTTATTAATCTTATTCCAGATGCGGAACATGATGTCTCTCTGGCATATGCTGCTGTGATTGCACCCGTGGTGAGAATGCTCTATAGTACTCGATGGCGATGCGAGCCATTAACAGATATCTTAAGCGATTTATTGCATCAATGGGATCGGGTTTTCCAGGTGGGTTACGATTCAATTAGAGATTTTATTGTTTTCGAGAATGTAACTATGGTTCTCAGCACGAGTGTAATCAACAGAATAGTTTTTTTTAATCTTTACTACGGTTGGAAAGAAGTCTGGGCCCCTTAACACTAGGGTTGTAAAGCTAGTTTTGGGTCACTTCAATCAGTGTGAGATAACTCCCCTGTAAATCATGGGAATGTTACGGTTTCTTATGTGGGATTTTCCCATTGAAGGCTGGATATCATTCCCACTCATTTTCACTTTGTTACAAGCATCTGCTGTCTCTAACGATGCAAGCGAAGTTTGTGTTTCATTATTGGAGAAAGCGAGCTTTCGAAGCAAGTTCGATGAATTCAGCGAAACTGAACGGAAGACACAACAAACAATTATGCTGCCGGATGCTAGTTTCAACGCTTTAATTCCGGAAATCTTGACCTCGAAGGGTCGTCGATTTGAGTCCTTCGATGAGGTTGAAGAAGCATGTCAAGAGTTCTAATTCGAAGTCGTAGAACGATGGTACTTCGACCAGAGCCGAAACTTGGCGGACCGATGCCAGAAAGTTGTAGAAACGAAGGCTTTTATCTTGAAGAATAGTGATTATTGATTTTGTTCGGAATTTATGGATAAGTTTTCAACTCCTTACAAGTGCTTCAGAACTTTCTTTCCAACCTGATATTAAGTCCGAGTGCTAGAATATTCCCTTTTCCGAAGCTTACTATAAACGTTTAACCAGTCGAAGAACCGGCGTGCTAAAGTCTCTCTCTTCAGAAGACGGCGTTAGCTTCTTCTCGAGCCATTTCTGCGTTACTGCATTTGCCATCGTCTCCCTCCTCTGCTCAATTGACGCTTTGTCGTCTTAGAAACTCCACCTATCCTCCACTACCTCTTTCGTCATGGTCAGAGCCGGAGAAGAATGTGGCTTGGTACTGGGCGCTTAGAAGTGATTGTACAGATCTAAAATTAAATTCAGTCGAGCAGTGGATAACCAGGTAACATTTGCTTCTTTTCTCATTTCCAAAAGTTTCTTAGTGATCTTGCTTGATACAGTTTTGTACAATCTGCTTTAAATGTTCTAATCGGGCTAAGCTAACTTTCATGATGTATCACTAGGTTTCATTTCAATTCACGTTACGAGTTTTTGTCGCTCGTTCATCAACATGTTCAAGTTGATTCATCCGAGTGGGAAGAATCGATTTTCAATGCAAAGTAAGTTGACGGTAACGAGCTGCAACAATTTCCGGAATAATTTCAAATCTGTTGCAGTTTTCTGGACACTCCTTCTTGGCGCGTAAGCTGTCTTTGCCTCGTAGCTGCTCTCGATGTTGTAGATGAGAGCTCCCTTTCTTCAATTTCTGCTGATCTACTGGACTTTATTTTGTGTGGAGTTGTAACAGCTATGGATGTTAGTTTTTTGTATGAATATTTTCTTCTATGGATTATTTGTAGTTTTTTCCTATCAATTGTTTTTTGACAGAGTTGCGATGAGAGAATAGATTCACTCGCTATATTCGTTGGCTCTGAGAGCTCTATTCCCTTGGAATCACTAGCGGGACTGGCTCTAGTGCTGTTCAGCAAGTTTGCCAGGATTGCTTTGCACAAGATTGGCAATTCATTTGACACGGTAATAATTTCCATTGATCCGCTTGTTCCATAAATTGATTCGCCGTTTTAAACTTTCTCCTTTTTCAGGAGTGGCCAAATTTCTTCCTTCCAACACTGTCTCGTATTGTAGTTCGATGGTATTCACTACTAAAGCCAGGTAGCTTTTGCTTGTTATCTATTGTGGAAGTACAGTGGAGAAAGATGCGTCGAGAGTGTGGTTTCTCACGCGAGTCTTTCAATAGGTAGCCTAAACTCGGGTAATTGAATGTTTATATACACAAGCATGAGCGCATGTGGCGCAGTGATTAGAGGTGCTCTGCGTCTCACACGAGGTCAATGGTTCGATTTCGCGCTCATGGCTCACCAAGCCATCCATCCCTCCGGGTCGGTAAATTGGTACCAGGCAGGTCTCAGACCTGTCTGGGAGGATAAGCAGCACTGACTCGGTTTAGCGGGAGGCCACCGCGAGTCATTGTAAAGGCCAGATATGCATTCAGTCACCTCAGACGAAGTTACAAACTGAAGTCGAATGCATGGCGCATCCCTCACGGATTGATTAACGCCAAGAGCTTTATCCTTATCCTTTATTCACAAGCATGAGGTCGATGCGGCATTAGAGACTGAAAGTAACGTCAGCAGTGAGTGACCTTTAATCACTAAGGATAAGGTAGCAAGTGTACATAAGTGAAAGTCGTCGATTTTATCGCGATTCGTAAGAAGCAGTAGGTGGAGTCGCTGGGTATACCTAACACATCGCCTTACGTTCGCTTCTAGCATAGCGCATGGGATACGATTCCTCGTACAACATGCTTTGTTACATGGCATTCAGAATAATCACTATCTGTACGGACTATTGTGTTCTTACATAGAAGAAGTTCACTGGTTAATTTGTTGACATTATTAATTTACGTCACATGACTTCAGGCTCAAGATATATCAAGCTTTCAAGTAAGGGAAGGCCAGTGTTTTATTCAGATAATGGGCCGTCATTCTTCGTACGCAGTTTGGTAGACGCTGTTCGTCATATTCATAGTTTGCCAAAGGATTTGTCGCTCAAGAAACAACTCTGTCCTGAGCTGGACAAGTTAGGGTTTGTCTTCAAATCATTCTGTAAAATCTTGTTTTAGTGTTGGATTAGGCCGATGTAGCGCAGTGACTAGTGATGCGCTGTATCAGGTAGAGAGGTGTTCAGAGGTTTTCTGTCCGATCCTCTCTCCCAACCCTCTGCTGCGATTAATCACGAACGCCTTAGGGTAGGCTTTAGTTCGGCCATCTCTAAGAGAACCATCTTCATAACCACTCTATGACAGTTGTGAAGGTAACGATATCTCCAAGCGGCAGCCGAAACAGCTCGCGAAATGTTTGAGGACTTTGGTACTGTGAACATGAAACAAATCGATTTTGCAATGATCCACTCAGTAGATTGTGATGAAGGGCCATATAGATAAAATATAGTCAGACTATACAGTACGCTTCTTGTAGATACGATGACATCCATCAAACTCTGATTGTCCACTCAGAAGACTTGCTTTTGTCGGAGAGCAATTTTCTGCGATTCGCAGCTCTGCACATGTTGAAAGTGTAAGATATGCCTGTATTCTCCTTTATTGGAAGCAAACTTTGAAATAAGCAAGCAAATTGTTATCATGTTTAGATTGTCTCCTGTAATGTATACACAGGAAAACGGTCAATGGATGGAAGAAGAAAAGGTTATTGCTTGATTAAGACTTCTGATATTGTAGATATATATATATATATGCATGTATATATATACATATATTTTTTTTTTGGAAACGTGAACCTTAAATAATCCCAAATAGTTCTTGAGTTTATCTGATTATTATTGAGTCTTCTCATAAGGTTTGGCAGTAGAGCAGTAAACACCAATTTAACCAACCAGAAGTGATTGAAATTGCTTAACAAAACTACTCAAAGTATGCTCCATCAGCCTGACACATTTCTGCCATCTCTCAAGCAACAAATCAATGTCGCTTGGTAGAATTTTCTGAGCTTTCTTTCGGTACCAAACTTGTCCAAACTTGCCGCATTATGGCGGTTCAACGAAGCCTTTATCGCTGTTTGCTTCTTCACGAATACTTATGTGGACGCGATGCACACATTTTCTGTCTATTACTCTAGTGCGAAAACTTATGAGAAGACCTAATATATTACATCAGGTGAGTTCTACGGGACCACGCCATCTAGTAGTACCGGAAACACTGGCAAGACTTATCACTGGAGCCAGCGGATGGCCTGCAATAATGGCTTTCGATTGTGCTCTTGTTCCACTTTCGGTAGGTATTCCTTTTCTGTTTCTATACAGTTCATAAAATCCGTCGTGCTACTGTTAGATATCAGAACTCACACTCGATCGGATATCAAAAATATCAGGCTATTGTTTTCTGATGAATATCAACCCGTTGGGTACCAAATGCATGGTTCTCTATGCGCCGACTGCCGCGGTGCGTTTCGGTCTGCACTGGCATACTGTAGTGCGTGCCGCGCCACGATGCAAACCTGATACTTATTTGAAACACTTATCTGATTATTCCTACTTTTTCGATTAACAGCTGTGCCATATCGTACAAAGAATTTGTTTTCGATAACAGATTACATTTTTCAACAACTCGCAACAATATAGGCTGAAAAATTCCGGAAAGGAGTTTATAATTTACAGCTGCGTCGTGGAACAGGAATTTCTACGCGGTGTGCAATATCATTTTTGGCAAACAGTTGATCTTTTTAATGTTTATTCGGAAGCATGGCGTTATTTCTACTACCAATAGTCTTTATGAAGTCCTTTAGTGATTCTACTTTTTCTTTTACTGATCACAAAACTCGCTCTAGTACGCGATAAATCTTGATTTCTTCTACGAAAGTACAATATTGTAAGCTTAACGCGGCCTCACCTACAGCTTGACCGCGCCGCGTGTTAGGCGAAAAATTAGCGCTGCACGGAAAGGACTGAAGTTTTTTGTGCATCTTTTTCAAGAGTACATTTGGGTACGTGTATGGGTGTATGTATGAGCTTTGTAGTGCGCGTACCAACAATGATAAGGAGGAGCATTCCAAACTTGTGCGTCTGGTTTGAGTCATGTGACTCTCTCTCTCTCTCTTTCTCCCTCTCTCTCTCTCTCCCTCCCTCCTCTCTCCCTCTATATTCATCTCTCTCTCTCCTTCCCTCTCTCTCTTTTTTTTCCTTCTATCATGATAGGAAAAGTACAAAAATTTGGAATCGATAAGCTTTTATTCCCTCTAGCTATGCTTGTTTTGATTAGCATCGCAGTATACGAATTGCGGGGTAGTATAGCGTCTTAGTCGGCTATTTTTAATTTCAATAATTTACTCGAACATTGAGGTATAGTCAAGAAGATCGATAGGTGCAATGTTGTTCAGGCTTGTATTACTTCGGACGAAGAACGAGTAGCTTATTGCGATGCTTTGCTTCATCCTGTATCCATAATATTGCAGCAAATTCTTGCTAAGTGTCCTGAAGATATACGTAAGTTTTGACGACTTTTTTCGGTAATCCTCCACTTGTATTGCCAGTGTTGGACATTGTAGCAAAAGCGAAAGAACGTGATTATTTCGTGACACATACAGTCGAATTCAGTGTGGACATCTATGAGCGATATGCTGCAAATTTGCTGTATCGGTTAGTAGAATCTATCCTTAAAACTTCAGTATATCGACAGTTGTCTTTGTTTTTTAGCACACTTGGAAGCCTACCAGCTGTTGTGCGTAACTGGTACGTTGGACTTCCGAACACAGGGGCACAAATAGTGAGCAAGTAAGGTGACACTTTTTAAGGACCGGCGTCCATGCTGGTCTTCAGTAATCACTGAAAATATCCTTCAAAATCAGTAATCAAAAAGTTTTCCGATAACTTGGAACTCTGACATTTCATCACTTGAGATTTTCCATAGAAGAACCTTTTCACTATAAAGGTACACTGTAAAATTTTCATATGTGTGGCACATTTTTGATTGTTAGGATCATTCTGCTCAAAATTTTCTTTCATCATCATTTGAGCCAACATGTCATGTGGTCTGGTTAGGGCTCTTGTACAGCCCGAGACACGTGTTTCGTCCTTACAGACTCATCAGCCGGGCAGAACACGTCGTCTGTCGATCTTTTTATAGTCAGTTCTCTAGGGAGCGTTACACTCCCTATAGAGAGTCATAGAAGACGTACGCTTTACACTCTATGTCAGGTGAAACATTCACAGCATACATTCACCTAACACACATTCAAGAGCCCTTACCAGATCACATGACATGTTGGCTCAAATAATGATGGAAGGATATATTGAAATTTGAGGGTGGTCTAAACAAAGCACTCGAGATAAAGGTCAAAATTCTCTATTGTTCAAACGAGGTCTCAAAAAAGATTAGAATATAAAGATATTATCAATTTACCAGCTATGAGCAATCGACTGTTAATCACTAAACTGACGGGTAATCTTGTCAATGGACATGTAGTGTTTTGTTATCTCTGCAGTGTGAAGTGATTTTTTTCACTTTGCGCATGCTGTGTAACTTCTTCGTCGTCGATTCCCTTATATATAGGGGGATTCCCTTACAAGGTATTGCCTCAAACGAATTACATCGTGCTTTTAATAAGGCTGAAAGCCTGAAATACGTTTCTACACTGTATCAGTGCCATAACAGACAGACTTCATGAAAGGCTCAAGATATGTTATCAGTTCAGAAATTATCTAATTTGGCTGCTGCATACGGTAATAAAGCAGGCATTTTCATCAGGTATGTTCGAAGTCATGTGAGCAAATTACTTGTGGATGCAGAACTCAATAAAGTGAAAGTGGCGAATCAAAATCAACCAAAGAAAGACAAGTTGTTAAAGGTGAGTTTTCAGCAATATCTGCAAAATTATTATTTATCAATAAATTCTAATACGATTTCCACGCGTGTGGCGCAGTGATTAGATGTGCCCTGTGTTCTATCCTGTGCTCAGGGCCTACCGAGCTTTTCATTCCTACAAGGTCGGCAGAACTGTAAAGGCGTGATATGCATTTAGTTACCTCAAACAATGCTTGGTGAAGTCGTAAATCCCTTAGGAATTGATCTGCGTCAAGTGTTGAGTCCTTAATCGTTATGTCGTAAAGGAAAAGTGCTGACGCATAATTTGTTTAGTAATCTGAGCGTGTAGTATGTACAGGAAAAAAGTTGTTTCACCTTCACAGCGATGTACCATGTTAATGGCTGTTTAAGATCCGAGTAGTGCCAGTATCAGGAGAGGTGGTGGCCGAGTACACTGTGGAAGAGACGACAATGCGATTGTCAATAGTGATGCCATCGGATTGGCCACTCTCTGTACCATCTATACAGTTGGATAAGGCTATTGTGCCCTCTGAAAAAGCAAAGAAATGGCTGTTGCAGCTGACTGCATATTTATTCCATCAGGTACTTGTGAAAGTGGAGCTTTTTCATGCTTACTTATGAGAGATCCTGGATACTAACTGTAATGCTTTTTCTCTGAGAGAGAGTGACAGATGTAGAAAAAGTGAGAGATGTATATATAGACGATACAGTCGATCAAATTCCCTGAATATATATGCCTTTGACGGTTATTTTATGCTTAGATATTATTTCTGTAGACATCAACATAGAATTCTTGTTACCTAGTATGTTCTTGTTTTATATATTCTAACGAAGATCTAAAACGGAGATATACGGAGAGCTTTGACTTTCCTCATATTGGTCATGAATGTTTTCCTTTTGTTTTTTTTTCTTGTTATTTTGCATGACCTATAATCACATTTGTGCTAATCTCATCGCCTTTAACACTCAGTTCGTCTTCTTACGTTCATTTTTCACATAGGTCTCTGAACGTTTCGAGTGTTGTTTCGGTTGAAGCTTGGGCCTTTATCAATCCTGTAGGATGCTTGTCGAGACGACATACTGTATAGTTTTGGAAGGAGTCGAGCTAAGGCGTTTCCACGTGGTCTACAAGAGTTTTGGGAAAGTGGTCAAACGCAGCACCCTGCTTTCTGACGAACTGCTTAATCAATTACTCCGATACCCTCCCATTCCTCAGCATGAGCGACCCTCTAATTTTTTTTTCTTCGTATATGACCCAGAAAAAAATGTAAATCCATTTCTCAACGAAGTGTAGGACGAAAAACCAGGAGTTTACACATATCTCAAGCGCTGCTTCAATAGGCAATGTGTGCTATCCTTATATTTTATGAATTGTTAAGCCTACACTAGGCTATTGCAATCTGTTCACTGTGGCTATTGTTTAGTCAGAGGCGGGGTAGCACTGTGTCAGAGAGCAGTAATCTCTTCATTGTGAGCTACCCAGGTCAATAGAATTGAATGCAGTGGGGTGCAACACCTCGATCTCAAAAGGTAGTAATTTGTATACGGAACGGTATTTCAGTAGCTGTCCAGTTGTAGTAATTTAATCTTCTGTATTTGCTAGTGCAGAAGAATGTTCCGTATCGTTAGATATGATTTGGAGAATAATCTTACATGTCTACACTGTGGATAGCTGGATCTCTTATGTGGAAATAAGCCAGGGATAGAATCAACGTCGTGAATTTTTGTGTCACGAGTACAGCCGGAACCTACACCCAATTGCCACCGATTGAAATCGTGACAGGGAAATCCTGGGTCATCATTAGCTTTTCCTTCAGACTATGAGTTCTTCAACTTGATATTCTACACTACTTCTCATTTTTTAGGTTTATGCTAATAAGGGGTGGAGTAGCGCAGTGGTTAGTAATGATGTGGGTCAGGTGGTATGATGATAAGCAAGGGGCTGATTCTGTGCTTTCCTGCAACACTTTTTTGTGATCAGTCGAAGAACATCTTAGAGGAACGCCCTAGCTTGGCTACCTCTAAAATTACAAGGATGACCGTCTCAAGTGACATCTTATTACAATCCTAAGAGAAGAAATCCGCAAGCAGCAACCGGAACAACAGTGAAAACGTTCGAAGACCTTTGTAGAGGATGAGTGCATGGAAATGAAGTAAATGCAAGTTGGGATCCGCACGTAAATTCTGGTGACCGTTCGTGTAAGCGAAATAAATGCCAATATTTACTCATCCGTTCAAGAATGTTATACCTTTTGCAATAATCACGGTTATGAGGACTTTTTACTATACAAAATCCGAGCTAATTAAGCGAATTCAGAACGGATCAACAGTAGAAGGAATAATGATGTGGCGCAGAAATGTGGATCGAGATGTGGAAGGTGCTGAGGCATGTACTATTTGTATGATGACAATTCATTCCACCAATCATCAACTTCCTAAAGTAAGTCGTAATTTCTTTGAATCTTGAATGTTTTGATTAATTTACAAATATCAACGCATGTAACGAAGGCATGGTCAATGCGCTGCGGTCAATTTGTTAGTTGGGAAAAGAACTTCCGCTTGTTATCTCTAGTTCCTATAAGTATCACATGCACTGCTTTACTTCTACTTGTTCTTATCTATTAATTCCTGACAATTAGAATCGTTGATAAGGATGCTGTACTGTCTACTTTTGTCGTTTTGACCAAATAATCGCTTTCTGTTCCAGGTGAAATGTCGAAGCTGCAGAAACAAATTTCACTCGAATTGTTTGGTTAGTTTGCATATGCTCAACTACAGCCTTCGTAGAAGAGGTTAGGCTGCTAGAGTTTTCTAATTGACCGAAATTTTTTAGTACAAATGGTTTGAGTCTAGCAGCCAATCCAGTTGTCCATTATGTCGAGCCAATTTCATATAAGACTGCGGCGGTTGATTTTTTATTATTGTTAAGTGAGAGTCAGGGTTGTTACAAAGATTATGTTTGTTGAATATGTGTTTTTGGATGATTTAGTTTGCTAGCTGAGGTGGCAAAGCCATTTTTGAATGAGGGTTATATTTTCATTAGCTACGATTTGTGATAAATGTGTATGAAGTCTATGAGGTGAAAAACATATAAAAAAATTGTTGATTGTGAAAGCTTACAAAACTTCATATTCTCATTGCCTTCCGCGTACTGATAAAGCAAAAGTGAGTCATATATTCTGTGGAAATTCCAATAAAAAGCAAAATAATTTCGAATTATACATACTATGACAGAATCGTAGATGATTGCTTCTTCCAGAAACCGTTGACCGTTCATCCACATGGATTTAACTCTTGACAAAACCACAGGAATTTTTTCTCACCCTTTGGCATGCCTGATATCTTGAAAACACACTGACACGAAGTTTATATATTTAATATCGTATTAGCCTGATATAAGGCAAGTGTTCGGCTTTAAGGTACTGCTTTCATTCTGTCTACTGCGTTATCTACTAGTATCGAAATGTGAGTGTATATTGTAAAACATCGTAATCAAATCAGATCATACTCATCACCACCATAGGCCAGTGCTTCAGATGGAGTCGTACCTAGTATTTCGAGGTTTTCTTACTTTAAAAATATGAGTAGTTATGCGAAAAGGTCCACTAATCAGCCTTCTGGTTTTTTTTTTTTTGTATTGTGTTGCGGCGTTCTAGGCTGAAGGTATGGGCATTGAATTAGCACTGAAATTTTTTTTCAGACGTTTCAAAAAAAATGGTGAAAAGTAAAGAGTGTTCTCATTTTATTTCATGAAGAATGTTGTACATAGCATAGTTCGACTGCTGAGGTTTATTTTGGATCCAAGATCCGTCCACCTCGGCCAAAATTGAATGTTCACGTATTTCAACGAGGAACGATATGAAACGCCGAATTGGATGACTTTTTTAAACTATTCTGAAAATGTTAAGCATCTTCTGACTGTTTCTTGGAATACTTCCCAGGTCACTTGACCAAATACTGGTGAAATATGGGGATTATTTAAGTCAAAGACATTGAGCTAATTTGAACCATTGCTCGTTTAGCAAACCTTTTCAATATCTTTGAATACCTAATCCACTTGTTTAGAAATTTGCTTCAGTGCTTTTATCACTTCGTATAAATAAAATCCGTGCTTCAGCATTCTACGAAGTTTTGAGGAGTATTTTTTGCAACACCGACAAGACAGCTTTTTCTTATTCAGTGGGCTTTTGATCAGATAACTGCAATTTTATCAACATCATGACAAAATTTAGAATAAAACATCAAGACAAAATTTAGAATAAAAATCTCAGGAAACACTCCATGATATATAATTTTTTGAAGATGAAAAGAAAAAGTTTACTCCATATCCTGACTTCCTGTGAAACCACGAATACAATGGACTCTGGACGAATTTGATTGAGCATTCGATAGAAGTCCGTTTGAGTGACACCGTCGAATGGCGCTTGAGCCAAAACATATTCCTCTGAACATGGCATACATGATGAAGTGGCAAAATAACTTCTACTCAAACATTTTGCTTAAAAAAATCCTATATCTTTTTTTTTTTACAAATGTCACAACACGGAGCAATATTATCTCCATGTGTGAACTTGATGTGTTCAAGACGATCGATAACTTTAGAAAACCAATATTTTGATGCAACCCGACAGTTTTATGAGTGTCAAATCAACGGAAAGATTGGAAAGTCCAAATAGAGCAAACAGATGAGGTCTAGTGCATCCATCAACGTAGGAGGCGTGATAGTTGTTCGAATCCTCGCGCAACACTACACGATTCCAGTCTGGAGGAACACGTCTGGATTAGTTTCCTGATGGTTGATTGGAGGCTACGGTACAACTAGAATTCCTGCTAGAAAAACGTACCGTTAGACTCGCATTTTCACTAGTGTTTTCTTCTCTGAAAAAGGCGAGAAGTTTTCGTTCACAGTTCAACATATTCTTTATGCGCAGCGATAACTCCCTCTCCGAAATCGAAACTCTTGATGTGAGGTGAATGAAAACAAAAAGTGACGGAAAATTTCTCAGTCGTCTCACAGGACAGTTTCACTTCAGGTAGGAGGTCTTACACAACTTTTATGTAATTCGAAGTTTTAACGCATTTCCTACAAGATTTTCATGGCTTTTTGGCATTGAGTTAAATTAGCTACATGTCGTAATTTGCTAGAATCGGGATAAAATTGGCTCTTCTTTTCTTGAAACTCTGCCATTTGTGTGCTTTATCGAAATTCCGATGTAGACAGATGATGCAGTCCAGATGGAATACATATGTACACGCATTGATTTCTTGCTAAAGTGATTATGTCAAGAAATCTAAATTCGGGGCTAGATTAGCAAAAATGTGAGTGCAGATAACTTCGTTGTAGAGCAATTCATAGCTGAGCTTTTCGGGCTTCAACATAGTCTGGTTTGTAATCAACAGGAATTGCTTTTTATTTAATCGCTTTTTAGCGGTGGTATGATGTTACAAACATAACCAATAATATTGAATGATGCCCAGAAAATTAACGTCGGAATTGAACCCTCCCTTGGAAAGCGTGAAATGCGCGTTCAATCCCAGGTTGGCATCAAAGTTTTGCACATCACTCAATATCGCTGGATATACTTTGATTTGGTTGCCAAAGCTGATTGCAGTGTCGGTGATGGATGAGGATGTAAGCGCAGGTGTCTCCTGAGACTCCAAAAAAAAAAAATTTCTAATCACCAATTATGACTATGTTACATTCCATTGGTTCACACTGATAATTTGTGACGAAGATGAATCGATGCATACTTTATAAACTTGTCCAAATACTCCCTTGTCAATTTTTTTTAGTTATCATTCAGTTACTAAAGCTGAAATATGAAGACTACTCGAATTGTCTCACTCTATAGTGATCTATTAATTCGGTCAAAAATTAAACTAACATTCCTTAACAATCAAGGATATTAATCTCAATATCACATTGAGTATTTAAGTCAGGGTTCATGAAAAAAGCGACTGAAAGAGCAATGTTTACTTGAAGTTGCTGTAATTATAAGAAGATCTGAACGCATGGAGTAAAGAGGAATGGACCACGTATGGGCTTGAAACCACCAAACTTGATTCCGACGTCCTCTTAGATAATAACCTCTTATGCGGCTGAGATTTATGTTAATATACCACTCGCATCAAGATTTCTGTGCGGTACACAAAGAGTACATGGAGATGAAATGTTATTAGACATGCATCAGCGGAAACAGAGGACGCAATATCGTCAAAATCGTACCAAAACACTTGTCAGAATCTTGATACTGGTGGTTCAGTAATACAAAAAGAAGAGTTAGTGAAAAGTCACAGGATGAAGAATAAGGTAGACCAAGCAGGGCGCAAACTTCTGCTGAAACCACCGCGTGTGAGGTGGAAGCCCTGTTGACTGGCGCTCGTCAATGAAATTCATTCACAGCTAGGAGCCAATTGTACATCACGGAGTAATATTGTAATCATCAGTATTCTAAGGGAAGAATACCACTATGCACCGCCATCGATGCGGATATGAAGTATGCTTGTTTAGCATTACTCGTTACGAAGAGTCATCCAAGTGTCCGACTAAGTGATGACATTACTAGCCACTTCCTTCTAATCTGTGGCATTCGTGAAAGCAAACATGTAGATGCTACAACCACTCGTGTTGAGTCATCATACTCCAATAAAATATGGGATGCATGACAAGATTGGCGAGTTATTACTAAGCATATTTGATTTACTTGTATAGTACGCCTCATATCGATCCTTGAAGGTTTTCAGCTAATTAGCTTTTCTTTTATTGAGCAAGATTATTTCAGTTTCAGATTCTATATGTCCATACTAAACTCTTTTCAAACGACGGAGTTGCCGTCTTGCTACAGGACTTTTTCTAGCGCCTGATTAACGTACGTAATCTAGATAAAATGGAATAGGCAGAAAACTATCTGAAGTATGCCATTCATTTCACTTTTTACAAGTGAGCAATTACAACTATTAGAATTGTATACTACTGCTGCTACTGGTGGCACTGAGAAGAGCACAAACTCATTCGATGCCTCTCCTATAGATACTTATCCAATTTGTAGTCGTTAGATCAGATTGCTCACGAGAAAGTATGTTCACCAACCGTTTGCCTATTGAAAATCGTGCGCTGTAGCCGCATTCTCATCGACCATGAGAACAACTAGTTAAGTGAAGAATTTCTATGAAAATAAAACACACTTTCATTGTTTATTCCTTTTACGCACTCACATACTTTTCTATTATTTTATCAAATCTATACAAATAATAGTGAGAATATGTCTTACTTCTAAACAGATCCACAAAGTTGTCACAACAACAACAATTCGGCCCACCATTAGGTCGGATGCAATTTGGCAAGCTAGACAATCTCAGTGAAAAGAATCACACTCTTTTAGTATGATTTATCACTAAAGCTTTAGAGTCTTTCCACCTTTATTACTAGTGGAGGCTTATATGTGTTCCACTTCATAATGTTGTAGAAGATAAATATGGAAACATTTGAAGGTGATCAACCCTCAAATGCGCCACACATTCAGCCAGTTAGATATCATTCAGTCCATAAGTAAATCTAACGAATTCACTTTGTTTGGTAGATGCGGGATTGGGAGGTGGTATTGATGGAGCACCGTGGCGCGGTGGTTGTGATGCTCGTCGCGGTGCGCGTGGAGCCGGGCTCGATCCCCAACGCTCTCCGGCAGTCAACAACAACGTCCCATGGAACGGCACAGCAAGGCTATCGTCGAGATGCAAGCAGACAGCTCAACCAGTATCCCATGTCGCCTAAGAAGAAAACGAGAAACGAGTTGAATGCTAGAAGTACTGGGATCTTTACAGTGAAAAAAGGAATACTGAGATGACGGATCAAATAAGGTGCTAAAATAAAAAATTAGTAACTCCAGCAATTTGATCGCTGAGTTTTTGGAGACCTCACCTTCTTCAGAACTCCGACTTATGGTGTGTCAGACTACAGATGATTCAGCAAGTCATCGATGCATTTTCATACGGTTCTGAGGTCAGGTCAGAAAACTCGGAGAAAAGACGCCATTTCTTGCGTGATAGTGACGCATTCGTTCTTCCGATTTGATTATGAACTCCTGTCGTTTATCCAAATGTTTCAGGACTTTTGTATGTGATGTTTTAGACTTCAGCACTAGGATCGTGACAGTCACTATAATATTATCACTTGCGCATTTGTGCCTTAGGCGCACCTAGACGTACAACTTCTCCATTTTTGAATTTACGGTCTAGATGCTCTTTATGCGGAAACAAAATTGTCTACCCGTTCCGCTGTTGTATTCATCCTTGCATGCTTTGCATGACATTGAATATGTTGTTCCCGAACTCATGCAATGCTGTATCTTCCGTTAGAGCAGGTTAATGATTTTTCTGATGCGATCTTAAGAATTGCTACAAGACTTTCAAGACGAACCCTTTTTCAAGCGCCTGTTACTAGCGTTGCTGACTTTGGTTGATAGAAAGGACATTTCAAAAAGTGTCTTATTGGGTTCAAAATATTATTTTAGGGTATAAGCCAACCGTTTGAACTATCCCGAATGGCTGTTTTTTGTAGCCATTGAAAATGGCTAATTTTCGTACAAATTTCAACGATTTTTCTCCTTTCTCTTTTTTCTGTTTATACTTTTCCACGATAAGTGCATGTATATTCAGTGCTTTTTATATGTGCAAGACATAGGGGTAGTACACTAGCATAATTTGCTCGTTTGTCCTGGACACCATATCATGCTGTAGGCACTTCTCAAAAGCTTTATTTATTATCAGGTTAAGGATGTAAGCGATCGATTATTGAGAAGCCGAGCTTCAACCTGAGACATTGAGGCTATGTCAAGGTTTGATGCCAGCCGCTGACTTATGGCTAATCCCTAATTAACGCGAAATATTTTCTCAACCATCCGAATATCAAACAACAAAGACGTGCTTTGAGAGACGCAATAGTTGCTGAATTTTGTTAGTTGGAGAGCCATACATTTTACTTTTATCTACGGCTTATGTGAGCAGTTTGGAAATGGCTTCTGTCGCATCGTCATTTAATACGTTTGTATAAGTCGAGGTAGCATCAAATGACTCCACTACATGCGGATTGTTTGTTATCGCGTACTGTGGGTGATTTGGCAATATTTTCGGATTTTTTTCCGTTAGACGGCGCAGAATGAAGCACCGATCCCTTTCGCTGGACAAGAACTTTTCATATGGGTGTTAGTGATCATTCAAAATCATGGATCTAAGGCAACTGCATTACGTGCTCGTTATATAAAAAGTTCTTTACGGCACTGAACCACTTGAAATAAAATCATGTTTCACACGAGCTCTCGCTTTTGTTATTATTACTCCTGTATGTCGCTGGGCAAAATTCTTTCCTCAGACTGCTAGTAATCGATAGCCTGAGTCTCGATAAATTCAAAAATGTCGTTGCCTTATCAAAAAGGCTATTTCACAACGCTGTAGCAAAAAGAAAAGCTTTTTGTCGCATACATGTTTATTTCTCACAGGATAGGACTCTTTCGTTCAATTATACTTGATCATTTAATAGTGTAAGCTTCGTCGTCGATTCCAACGCTGGGCCTATTTTCTGAAAAGACCGTCTCACTTCAGTATAGCAAGGGAAATACAAGTGAATTTCACATAGATCGTTCATTTGCTTGTCGGCTAGTGTGTGTGCGGCCTTGGATCGATACGGGACTAATCGATCACGCTCTCGCGACCGACATGCTAGTGCGATTTTTGTTCGTAGCGCAGTAGCCCAAATTTTCAGCTTCCGATTGATTACTAGCACTCTCATGAAAAGTTCTTGTCCAACGAAAAGGGTCGTTTCTATATTTCGCGTTGTTTAATGGAAAAGTATTCATTTTCGTATTGGTTAGATGGTCTGGTATAGATTCAATCAGACGAGAGAGTATGAGGATAAAATCCACGCTATTCTGTCTGTTGATCCGTCTATACAACTGATATTACATCGAACATTGAATGTTGAGGTATCAATAGACACATGATTATCAGTAGAGTTGGCTGATGTACTCTGATGAGGAAGCATAAAGCAGGATAAATTGGATTGTCACTTTTCAGCCGGATAAAGAGAGAATAAGCGCTTTAAGTGAGAAAATCGCTTGTGTTGCGGTATTACGTGTAATATATCATCTGACATGATATCAGTATCATAGCACATCAGATATATCAGATATATAAAATATGGTGTGGTATAGTGTTAACAACACATTATATTGCATCATACCTCATATGTAATACTGTAGTACAAGCGTTTGATCTACCCTATAGGAAGAGAAGACATTGTATGAGTTCGAGCGCAACATATTCATGTCAACTAACTCATGCGTGGATAAATACATCGGCGAAACGAATAGACAACCTTGTTTTCGCACAAAAGAGCATCTAGATCGCAATTTCAAAGGTCGGGAAGGTACACTTTTAGGCGCACCTAGGACACAAAGGTGCAACCTCGTTTGAACGAAGCATGTCTTACTCATAAATTAATTATCTCAACGAGACTATGAACTGACTGGAATGCATGGCCTATTTGAGGGATTGGTGTGCTCCAAATGCTTCAGAATCTATCGTTAGAACATTACTTGATGGAAGACGTATAAATGTTCACTACGAAAAAATGTGGCCAAATGCTTTTGTGATAAATCATATTAGAGGAGTCTGATTTTTTCGGTGAGGTTTACCAGCATGTCCGGATAATTCCGATATAATGATGAGCCGAATTGTTGTCATTATGATAAATTTGTGGACCTGTTAAGGATTGAGGTAAATTCTCAATGTTGTTTGCATGAATTTTATAAGAGAGTAGATAAGAATGCGAGCGTATAAAAGAAAGAGCCCAAAAGATGTGTGTTTTATTTTCATAGAAGTTCTTCACTCAACTAGTTGTTCTCATGGTCGATGAGAATGTGGCTGCAGCGGCACGATTCTCAATAGGCAAACGGTTGGTGCACATAGTTTTCTATGAGCTATTTGTTCAAGCGATTACAAAACTGACTAAGATCCTATATAAGTGGCAACGAATAAGTTTGTATTATCTTAGTACGATCAGTAGCAGCGATAGTATGTAATTCTATTACTTGTAGTTAATTGAAAAAGTAAAATGGATGGTCATATTTCGGATAGTTTTTCTGCCTTTTTTATTTTAGCTAAACTACGAACATTAATTAGATGTGTAGAAAAAGCCCTTCAGCAATAGAGCGAATCCACCGCTCAAAACACGTAGTATGGGCATATAGATTCTCAAAATAGAAATAATCTTGCGCTATCAAAAAGAATCTAGTTAGATAACTAGCGGACCATCATCGACAAGGTTGTACAAATAAATAAAGTACATAAAAAAATCACAAGTCTTGTCAAGCTAGTCATGCTCACTAGATTCTGAATAATCAGTACGAGCTGTTGTAACATTTAGATGTTTATTTTCTTACACGAAAGCTGTAAATTTAAAGAAAAGGGCGAGTGTTATCAATGCTCAGTTGGACGCCTGCCTATGGTGGTGCTCTTCTTGAAGAAAATTTAATTTTCAAATACCAGTCTTTGGCCTAAAATTTTCCCAGCTGTCAATGCATTTCGTTGGCGAAGACTAGTCACAAAAATGCATTTGCATGGTGTATGTGAGCGTCCTAGAATACACTTATAGCCTGCTGGAGTGAGTCTTACTCTTTGTCTGGGAATTCACTCTTCCTTTCTTCTCTTTGTAGCACCGATCCGTCAATTTTTCACCCTTGAAATGTAATCTCTGAATTCGGAAATTTCACAACGCTTGATGGTTTATATGGATGATGTTCCGTCCTACTATTCTCGCTGTTGTATGCGCGGCTACATTCTAACTTTTATGAGTTCCTAGGTTGCTGTACAGACTTCCCGGCGTGGCTAAAAGTATCAGCTACATCAAAGCTGCACATGACAGATTGTTCTTAGAGAGGACTACTGAATTAGAGCGATGAGTGTGCGTGTCGCGCCTCTTAGTTGTTTTGTGTTTTCAAACCCGATCCTCTCTACTCCTTCCGTGCAGATCTTCTTACGATTTATATCTAAAGACATAAGAAAACAATGTTCATTTAGTAATCTTTTCATAAAACGTGGCATTGATACTAAGTGTGCTAGTAGGAACAATGCCCTGATTGCTTACAAAACATTAGAAAGGTTTTTAACTGTATCAACAGGTTATATGAAAGTGAAATATTTTGAGAGTCTTTCTATTTCAGCTTTGGTAAGTGGATGGTAACTGAAAAAATCGGCGAGGGAAGATTTGAACAAGTTTATAAAGCTTGTATTGATTCACCTTTGTGACGAATTATCTGTGTGAAGCAAAGAAATATCCATGCATGATAGCATTTATATAAGGTTGAAAACGTAGTCACAAAAAGATAGCCGCATTGAAGGCAGAGCCCAACGCAATTGAATGTGGATCGGCACTTAAACTAGAGGTTAGAAATATTTTTCACCCTTTCAACAGTACATAGAAATGGGCGTATTTTGGCTGACTAAGCTCTCATAACTTTGGTGAGCCAGCTTTCTATCTAGGAGAATAAAAACATCATCGACTTTAAAATATTGTGTCCCAATAAATCGCTCATTTGACCAAATATGCAACTAAAAATATCTACGATATCCAGTGCGGTCCAATCCTGGGCCCCATAATCATGGTAAAGCCTTCTTACTAACCAGATATAAAGATTACTCTATGCCTTGGTCACTGAAGTTAATAAGGGTATAAGTCAAAAAAAAATCACATTACAAACCACCCATCGAATAAATTTCAGATGGCTGTTATTCGGGGGATAACGGCAGATGGCGAGAAACCGCATGTTTCTGTCGTATTTCATGCGCTAAACGAAGACGATTTTGTTACATGATCATGACACCATTAGGGGAAAATCTTGAGGAACTAAAGGTATGATGTATTGATTTCTACCTACACTGAGTAATGAAAAATCGTTAACCACTAAATTCCGCGGATTTCAGATGCACTCTCCAGAAGAGTTCATGAGTGCACAAACATGGTCGAGAATCGGTATTCAGTGCCTATATAGGTGTCGTTGTCGGTCAATATCCAATGCGTAGTCTATTAAAATCACATATTTTAGCTCGTCTATTGTTTCAGTGTGAAACTCGCTCATGATTACGGTTTTGTGCATCGTGACATCAAGCCGAACAATCTTGTTGTTGGTCATTATAAGGATTTTGATCGAGCGCGGCTTGTCCATATTCTTGATTTTGGCTTATCGAGATCATACGCCGTCCAGGAGCGTGATGTAAGCTTGTAGCCCTGAGCGATTACTAATCATGTATTTAACGCAGCGGTCAGAGGTGCTCCGCAATGCACACTGGATGAGACCTTGGCTCGATCCCCATGTCCTAAATCTACCAGTCTCTTCATCATCCCAAAAGCGGCAACTGTGACAGGTTCGTCTGGAAGAGTAGAAACACTGACTTGGAAATGCTATTAGTAGGGTAAACTACATTGTGCATTTCTCAAGAATTCGTAAAACTGGGAGCTTGCCTGTACGACCATTCACTATGATTTCTTTCTAACTAGTATTTGGATGGGTTCTTTTCATTTATGAGGGGTCAAATGAAGAACCGATTTCATTTTATGGAGAGGGACTTTTCATAGGATTGTTAGTGACCATTCGAAAGCTGAGACTTCAGGCTATGACCATGCGCCGCTGGTTTTCGAAAAAGGCTTTTTTGACATTACTACAGGAGAAGATTTCTTGGCTCTAGAAACGCATATAACTCTCCGGACAAAGCTTTCTCTGAACAATTAGTAATCATTCGACAGCATAATCGGATTTTATTCTAACGCTTTGCTTATATCCTGAAAAGTCCGACTTCTGAAATGCAGCAGGTAAAATAAGTTGCAGCGCAACAGGTAATAAGCCGAATTCCCACTGGGGAGAAGCGAAGTCGCGCGCGAATCACAGCGGCGCTAGGTGCAGCGGTCAATGAACGGTCCTATGAACGCGTAGAGAAGTATTGCGCCATCAGTCACGTGGTCGCAACACCCACTGCGACGTGAACTGGCCTTAGACCGTCCATTCTCACATGTCAAGTTCAACTTATTTAACCTGCTGCGCTGCAGAGAAACGGTCTTTTAGGATATAAGCAGAGCATTGGCATCGAAAACTACTACGTTATCTACGATTACTAATAATTCGATGAATGTACTCTATCCGGCTAGAAATACGACCTAATTCTGTGTGGAAATCGCAGTGTTATAAAGGGATTTTTGAGTACCGGCGAAGTAGAGCTGTAGCCTCGAGTCTCAGCTTTTGAATGGTTTAATAACACTCCTAGGAAAGTTTCTCTCCAACAAATGAGATCGGTTTTTCATTTGCCCCTCATAACAGAATTGTACCTCAAATGAATTTCACGGCAAATTTGAGCATCGCACTGCTCGTATCTTTCAAGTGGTATAGTCATTCCAGTGGCAACAGTGCAAGATTCTTGCATCAGAAAGAAAAGAAATGGGTTGCAAGACGAGCACGCGTGACGGCCGATTTTCGAGGCACACTGCGATATTGTTCGCCAAATGTACGCGAGAAAAAGGAACAAGTACGAGTAACTGAACTTCACCATCTATATTCTAATATGGAAGAATCATAAAAAATTACAATTTAGGGCAGACGAGATGACCTCTGGTCACTTTGCTACGTCCTAAATGAGCTACACTGTGGTAATCCATGGCAAAAGTTGAGAGACAAGCAAAAAGTATTAACACTAGAGATTAATATGGACAAAAAGTGGCATCATTCTGCAAATATTTAGGTCAAAATGGTGAAGATGAACTTTAACGACAAGGATCTCGTGCTAAATTTTCCAGGGTAAATTTTATCCCACATAATCATTTACAGTCTCAAAAATAAAATGGTAACTCGAGTGAAACACCATTCGAGCTACTGTAACGAAAACTACCATTGGTCTGTGCTGGGCAGCAGAGATGACAAGTGAGCCCCGTCCGAGCTCGTTAAATAGATGCGGAATCCATCTAGCTGATTTCTTGATTAGAACGTCGAAATCCCACGACTAGTGTAATTGTTGAAAAGATGAACTCATATACGTAAAGATTGAATGTGCCTGTTTGTCTTAACATTTGACAGTTAGTTGTCCCAAGTTCCCTAGCTTTAGTACTTCTTCTCATCGTTTACTTATATCGCCAACGACTTGTGATGCGAGCTGAGCTTTCGTCCAGACTCTCACCGAAAAGCTCCTCTCTGATACAAGGGAATAGTGCCAGATATATTTGAAAAAAGTTCTATCGAAACCAAAGATTAGTCACTGTCTGTAACAAAGACTTTGAAACGCTGCTACATCAGGATTCTAGTTGGAATCAGCCAGCTGACCGTCAGCGATGTATATAAAGAACGTGAAAATCCTTGTAAAGCAGAAGACATCGGATTCGAATCCGAAAATCTCCTGCATGTAAGGAAATGAATCAAGTTTGGCACCAGGATCTGCAGAGTCGGGGACGTCGGGTCATGCAAAAATATAGAGACAAACAGAGGGTGATAGAGGCGGTACAGGGTTCACATTTGGCTCTAAAATTCCCCGAAAAAAACTTGATTAGATTGGTTTTTTCAAGAGTTGTAAGGCAAACATGATAGGGTCTTTCTGCCAATGGCACGCCCGAAAGGCCAATGAAATTGAGGGAGATTTTCTGCCCTGTAGCGACATATTTTCAAGATCATTTGTTACTCTAGTGATAAATTGATTTACAAATTGCAGACGAGGTTATGAAACGATTTCGAAATGCAGAGCAATGAAAAATTTATTTTTTATTAGTGGAGATCTATATTTTAGTTGAACTTCACAATATTATACCATATCTTCGGACTCTTGACTGCTATCAACGGCCTAAGTACTCGTGAGACTTTTCTTGAACATAAAGCATTTTGACTTAATTTTTACCATTTCTATCCGAGAATTTTTCACTCGTTTTCAGGATGTTCCATGACGGTTTAGTTGCGATTATGAAACGCGTAGGAGCAAAAGCGTCTGATTCATATGATTGGGAGGTACCGGAAGGAGTGAAATATATAGTAAGTACTGTGCTCAAGTAAAATAATAAATAATGAAGTCGTTCGTATCATAATTATTATTTGAGCCAAAATGTCATGTGATTCGAGACATATTAGAATTTGAGGGTGGTCTTAGTAAAACACTCGAAATAAAGGTATAACAAAAGGTATTTATTTAGTAGGTAGAATTGAAGTGCAAGCGAGTACATACACAATCCGCTGCAGTCAATACTTCTGTCAATTTATGGCATTCAGGAAGAGCAGAGGAAGATAGGATCATATGCATGGGAAAACGCAGCGGAATTTTTCAAATCAGATCCCATTAAAGTCGATTCCTCTCCTCCACCAGCGTCAAAGAGACGTGTAAGCTACATAAGTCCTTTATTTTTTAGATGGTATTCTGATATTTTATCAACAATTCTGTCTAATTGATATGACTGGAAAATAGAAAAACAGAGACAGATAATCGATGATATTTTAGGGGCTGGGCAAACTTACCAAATTGGTATCACTTGATGCGAAGAAACAACAATCACAACAATCTCGTGTATCGTCTGCCGGACCAAATGTCCATAAAGGAAATGGTCCATTTGAACAGACTCTTTATGAAATGCAAGAGAAGCTATCATTGTTCTACGGAGTTGAGGAGCAGGCCCAACCAGAACTAAAAGACATCGTACAACAATTTCTGGGAAAAGATCTCAAATCATCTGGGAGCTTATCGCTATGTAAGGAGGAAGTAAATGAGATCAGACAGCAGCAAAAAAAACTCACTTCAGGAGAAGGAGTAAAAGAAATAAAGCAAAAAACTGGATCAATCATAAAACAAAAAGATCGCGAGAAGAACGAAAAGATCGTGAAAACGCAACACGAAAGAATCGGAAGCAAAGAGCCTGCGGAAAAGAAAGTATCGGGCAAAGAACCACACGTACCGATGACGTCAATATGAAGAAAGATGAAAAGGTGAAAATAGAACATAATGAGAGAATCGGAAGTAAAGATTCTTTGCTGGAAAAGAAACTAACGGTCATGAAACCAGAAACTGAGCCAATAGCAAGCAAAAAGTCTTTAATGGAAAAGAAAGCATTAACGACGAAGAAGCCGGGAGCAGCCGATGACGTCAAGGAAAAGAAAGACGAAAGGACCAAAATAAAACACAGTGCTGAGAGAATCGCAAGCAAAGAACCTATAGAGGAAAAGAAGCCATTGACGACGAGGAAGCCGGAAGCAGCCGATGATGTCAAGAAAAAGAAAGACGAAAAGACCAAAATAAAATTGATTGCTGAGAGAACCAGAAGCCAAGAGCCTATATTGGAAAAGAAACCGACGAGTACAAATCCCCCAAAACCAGCCGATGCCCGTGATAAAGGAAAAGGCTTGAAAGAGAAAGCCTAGTGACCTATACAATTCAATTTTTGATCAGTGGCGAGCAAAACTCTCTAAATAGAAGGGGCGGCTAGAACTATGGCTATTGGATCGAGTGCTCGAATCTTGGATAATCATTTTAAAATGAACCTTCTTCTTCTTCTTGTATTAGTTTATTATTTCAAAATAAAAATTGTTTGAATGCTCGTGAGTTATTGACAAGTCGACATTAAGGCTTACAAGAATTTTCATTTCATCGACCTTGCAGTTCTAAGTCACAATTGTCCCATAGTATTGTGTGATATGCAGAACATTCGACCCCTAGCGGGAGTTGAACTCGAGTATCACCTAGGCCGGGGCGCACAGGGCACCCACCACACCACATAGGCCCCCTGCTTTGCCATCACTGTTTCTTCAGTTCACAACAACCACTCATGAGCTTCAAACTGTCATACTAAAATGGCTTATCGAGTTAATCAAAGAAAGAGTGGTAGCACAGCGGTGTGCTTGGAGATGAAGTGGTAAAACGCGCATACGATATGGGTAAAACGCTGGTCTATTTCCCACACTTTTGTTGTCACTCACCAACATTGGACAAATAGTTGTATCTCAACCCTCTCGGGACGGCGTATATCCACTAGAATATACGTTTTTTCAGAGGCATTTCTCGCTAGAAAAAATATATTTTTTCTAAAGCTTGAATTTTGCCCATTAAATCTTCATGAAGCTGAGTATATGGTGCGTCACTTTGAAACTGCTCAATGAAGGCGCTTTGTTTTCTAGCCTTTATCTATCGAGTCACAGGGTGTGCCAAAGTATATTGAAATACTGGAATTCATTTCGATGCTGCTGTAACCCATTGCTGAGCCCATGGTAAGTGATATAGTGGCAATCATTTTAGGAAATGATCAAGTAATACGTCAAAGACTCCCCAACTCGTTTTGGTAGTGTCAGAGAGAATGTTATAAGCCTCTGATCTTGCTTCTAATTTAGTGGCCCACATGTTTTGGTGGTTACGCTCTCCTCATCAGACCCATACGCTCCCCACGATGGTTTTCTATTGATAGTAAACACGGAGAAACGTTATTCGGTAAAGCGATGTAGAATTCGTTCTCACGTTCTCACCATTTTCTTCGTTTCAGTAACATAGAGCTGTTATTCAGACATTGCTGCTTACAAGCGACTGGTTTGCAAAACCTCGTTATAAGTATTTGGCCTTGTTAAAAAATGTGTTAAGCCATTTCGAGGTTGGTATGCTGGTGGCTTACGTAATTTCAACGGTCGCGCTCCCATCACCGCCGCCACACGCTCCGCGCGGTGCGAGTGGTGCGAAATGTTCACTATTATCTAGTGTAGGCTCTAATTTTTTAATCTCCTGAAGCGATACGAAGAATTCCAAAATGTAAGTGCATCTGGCTATTTTCGACATAAAAACTTGCGGACTCGCCTGCTGTGTAACTTCTGTTCCAAAGCCTAAATTAGCCTCTCGTTTCAGGTCTTTGCATGATCGAAAGGCTATCTAGACGACTAATCTCACTTGATCACTTTGAGGTTAGCCGAGAAGAGCTTCACAACTCAGATATGGACAGCCGTCCCAAACTAAACATACGTAATGACAGATTTCTAGAAGTTACATAGTTATTGTCAAAAGCTAAAAAAATTGATAGCACACCAGAAATGTGATGCTCCTCAGTCACTGGTCACTGAAGAAGCATTGCCGACTGAACAACTTTGGCACATGATGAACGATGGCTTTTTCCTGATGGTTTTCAAGGATTACTTGATGCATAGATTACATCAAGGCTATATTAGATCAAAGGCTACACAGATTACCATATGCTGAATAAGTTATGTGACATAAGAAATTGATAATAATCACACACGCTCAGCTAGCACGGAGTTTCCTTAACAATAACCACTGCTGGTTATTCATCTGTTTTCAAGATTTTTGGATTACACTCCAGTCATCCATAGTATTCGGTTTTTAATATTGACTTGGTCCACCGTTGAGGATCAATATCGCTTCATAGGGATCTACAAAATTAGCACATTCTCGTTGCGATCCTACTGACGAACGTATTTAGCGCAGTGATTGAAGGTGCCCTGCGGCACACACGTCGTCGAACATCCGCTGATCGATAGTTCGGTTCCACGCTTAAGGCTCGCCAATCATTTCATCCTATATTGTTGGTGAACTGCTACCAGACTAGTCTGAGAAGATAGCAGCACTGACTTGATACGTGAGTGGGCCACCGAGACTCTTGTTGACGCAGGGAGAGCGGTGTGTTAAGGGATAAAGGATAACGTTTTTAGATATTGAATTCAAACATTAGGAGTTGCAACAAATTGCACGTTAGAAAGTTTTTGGCATCATCTTATCAAAAACACAACAGGTGAGTTCAGCTGGGCTACGCAATCTAATAGTACCGGATACACTGACAACAGTTATCACTGGAGGTAGTGGATGACATGAATAGTGGCTTTCAATTGTGCTATTGTTCCACTGTCGGTTAATACTGTCTCTTCTTTCCACTTAGTTGACACAAAGTTTGCTATACAATCGGACATCGCGGTGCACAGTATATCACATACCAAAGTTATCGTGTCGGTCAAAAAGTGTAGGCGAATGCATGGCATATTCTTTAGGGATCAACCAACGCCGAGAGCTTTATCCTTTATCCGCTTAACTTTCGAAGCAGGGCATGATTTCCTGTGCTCTGTACAGCTCCCACCACTCCAAATCTCCAATTATTTTTAATATGACCACGAGCAGGTAGTTGTGGCAGTCCCTCAGTACATTGGATTCTTCCGGTCCGTTCAACTGCTTTCGATGTGTATCCTTCTCTATTTGCAGCCAGAAGTTTTACAACAATGACCAAATATTCGAAGGCTATTGCAAAAGTCATAGCTGTTTCGTTATGGAGCTTACCTTTCCTTTTCTAGTGACGTCAGTGGCTGGTCCTGTCATAACCACTTCGGATAGCTTATTGTCATGCAATGTGTAGTGCCCCTTCTCCCTTTTTCTCCAGTAGAAGCGTTTTTAGATGTTCAGTACGTGCGTCATTCAAGTGTTAACTGGTGCAGAGGAACAAGTGAAGAATAAGTCACTGATTGTTTTCAATGCATGTCTTCCGTCGTAATGCATCCATGTTCGGGCAGATGTATTTAAACGTTCAGTAATAGAGGCCAATTTTCTCTAGCCTTCTATCGGCTAAACGTCGTACACTTTAGCTGTTCATTCAACAGTTCAAACATTCGTCCATCTCTCATGTGTAGAGTAGATATCTAAACAATTATGTAAGTATCGAGAATAGGGTAATGGGCGAAGACCGAGAACTAGTGCTTCCACCTCAGACATGAATACACTGGCAAGCCCTGGTGCTTATTGCTGCCCCATTGCAACTTTCTGATCTGAGCAAAATATCGTCCTGACCATTTGTACTTATATTATCTCCATTTTCCATGAGCAGATCATGGAAGGTTAGCATGGCCGCGTCATTTAAAATTTTGTGCAAAGGGCGATGACGTCGAATGACCCTATTACATACGTATGATTTGGCTGTATTTAATGTAGATAGTACAGGAAGATATAACAATGTGAAGGTCTCAATGAGTTATTTGAACGTCCGAATGAGAGATCTATTCACACTGACTGCATGCTCTTGAGCTTATCGCCTCCTGAATCAGTCGTTTTGTTTCGATTACAATTCCTATCTGAACCCTACAAAGCTGCATAGTCATCGTAGACTTAATAGGATCAAAATAGTCAACTCTACATACATAAACCGTCTTTGAGATTATTATAAGCATTCCTTTGAATAACTTCCGTTTTCTAATAAATGCTTTCTCTTTCTGTAAAAGTATCCAAACCACCTCCTGCACAAATTTCCCGTCTTAGTCAAATTCATCTAACTCTCATGGTGTAAAAAAAAACACATGGTTGATTTACCGATTCTAGTACAGAATAACATAAATGTAGAGCTATCCGGTTGTCCTACAACTTTGTCAAATTACGGCTTCATTCATTTTTTTACCCCTCGAATGCGCCGCACGCGTGGCCATCTGCGAAAGTCTTCTGCAGTGACTGCACAGGACTTTCTCGAGTCGATCACCACCAAAGATGAGTCCCAGGTATGCTCTTAGAATGAAACGCGTCTCATCTACTGGCTGCATCCTGAATTTAGATCTACTCGAGAACAAGCAGACAATGATGAAGGGATCGTCCAAAACAACTTAGTATCGCCATTTTCCATGACAAGGCTCGACCTCATATTGCAGAGCCGATTTGTCACAATG
Source organism: Parelaphostrongylus tenuis (assembly GCA_019055375.1). NCBI lineage: Eukaryota > Metazoa > Nematoda > Chromadorea > Rhabditida > Metastrongylidae > Parelaphostrongylus > Parelaphostrongylus tenuis. The sequence continues at coordinate 126,299 of JAHQIW010002736.1, forward strand.
TGGAGAAACTGAGTGCGTAGCGGTACCGCATTCACCGTATAGCCTTGAGATCGCTTCATCGTATTAACCCTTTTGGTACAAAAGGGACATAGTACTCACTCCACCTTACCTGTACTTGCGGCCGAGAGTATTACGTCGTGCCAAGTAAGAAGGCCGTTGCTTCGCTCCCCTCCCACAACGCTTCAAAGTAGCTTTCATACGGTTATCTTTAGTGTCGATTAATAGTGAAGGTCTTTCCATAGACTTCAGTTGCTCTTTCTAATCAACAAGTACATATTGTAGAGGTACTTATTCTATTTGAATTATGTCACAGTAAGGTAATTGTATTATTGTTGTAACATTATACGCTGTATGTTATATGTACACGTATTATGTTATAAGTATTGTTATCAGATGCAGACTGCTGGATAAGTTGCAATGGATAATCATCTAATATTGAATATTGAAGCGAAAACAAAAAAAGAGACATGAGAAAGTGTGCTTGTAAGTCGCGTTAGGAGATTGAGTCAGTAACCTTCCTTCTGATGGTTGACATCATAAGCTATTCGGCGCTTTGAGCGCTGGTTACCGCGGCCGCAGAGGAGGGACTAGTGCTGTGGCCCCGTCGTACCCAACGCATTAGTATCTCCTCCCACGATCTGGAGCAACATCTGCTAGAAATGACACTCAAAGGCTATAACGAGCATAGAAGTGACGTCACTGACTCCTTTGATCCCCAGCCTCGTTCTTTCTGAACGAAAGGCTTCCAATTCGTGCTCTGCACATAACTGTATATCATTGATCATGATGATGACATCATCGTGATGACATTGTTGATCAGTTGACTACGTTAGATAAATAACAAATGAATAAACGAGAATGTCAAAATGCGGAAGTATTTGCGGGACAACCAAATATTTGCAGTGCAAAATAAATGAAAATGTTTTAGAATGTTTGAAGCCTTAGCCGAGGTTGATACTCCAGGGCCACGCGTGTTTCAGAGATCTCGCCCCCTCGTCAGTAGCCCACGACCCACACTGAGCATTGCAATGTAGCAAGGAAGGAGGCGCATGTGGTGAGGTACAGTGTACAATAACACTGTGCCATCACTACTTCTCAGTCGATAGATCTCGGTTGGTAGGACAAAATCGATCCATGGCATCGACTGGTTTTGAAATCTCGCAATAAACATTCAACATAAATCTTTATAAGAATGTTTAAAGCCTTATCCAAAGTGGGTTCGCAAAGGCTAAACACTTTTCTGAGGTCTCGCCCCCTCGTCAGTAGCCTACGCCCCACGTTAAGCCCTGCATTGTAGCAAGGAAGAAGGCGTATGTGGTGACGGCACAGTGCACAAAAATATAAAAATATGCATTCTGTTTATTGCGAGATTTCAGAAACAGTCGATGCCATGGATCAGATAAAATTGTCCTAGACTGCGAACAAAATTCAATAAAATCGCTAGTCTCAGAACTCTATCTAGTTTGCTGCGAAGCCACGGGGGGCAAGTATGCGCAATAGTGAGTCATCTGGAACATCATGACTCTGTTGTTTAACTCTATAGAAGGAATTGATAGTAACGGTTTCGTTGCCACTTTATTACGACTAGTGTCATGAAAAACCTGAACATACTTCTGGAGTTTGTATTATTTGAGCGTCATTTACGTTTGCCTAGTACAAACTTGGAATTCCAGAAGAGAAAAACGAGTATAAAAAGTTTAGGTGTATCTGCATAATATAGTGTAAAATACATAATACTTTCAACTTTGACTGAATATCTATGGTTTCTAAGTATAAAATTTCCTAAAGATTTTCTTTCTACATTTCCTTTATTATGTTGCTGGTGGCTTCATAATCTTCATCACTCGTGACATATGTGCATGCATCACTGGCATCATTTTCACTATCCATAGTCCCCTCAAAGCACGGAATAGTAGCATCACTATCGGTTTTGCCATCGGGAGAGCCTGAATCAAGAAGAGAATGATGGTCGTTAAAACTTATTAATCCGACATTAACACTGACGAGCTGATTTTACATTTAACTCAATTACGAATACACTTAACTTCATGCTCTGTCTTGATGAATTATAAGCAGGGCTAAATTCGATAGTCTACAGAACCTTGAGATAGCTGTACCAGAGTTCCGAAAGTTACCGTCAGATGCATGATCGGTAGCCGAAACTTACAAAAAACTTGAGATTTTGATATCAAATTAACATCGGGGTTACGGTAGCAACTGAAACATGATTACTTCAGCTTTCGAATAGACAGGTCGAACTCCTCACCAATCTGATAAATGCTACCTCAGGACAAGTTTCCACGGTGTGAACCTAGTTTGATACCGAAAACACACCCCAGGACGAGGAGACATGTTTTGAGTGGATCATCGCACAGACAACAATTCGCGTACATGCTTTCGCATCAAAGAGAAAAAAGGACATGGATGTAGCTATGTTTATATGAAATATACAAGCAGTTGGTCTCTCGAAGCTACCTTTACCTTAAAGACAGTACGTCGCTATTCTTCAATCTCGTTCACCTACGATCCTTAGAAATGGAGTACCGCCCAAGTACTGATTGTTAAGGAAAATCAAACTGAACTACAGTAGGAACCTTGAAGACCGCGTGAAATTTTTCTGACAGGAATACCCTCTCTTTGTGTATTCCACAAGTGCATTAATTGCTATGGATTATCCTGCAAGAAATCGATAGCAAAAGTCTTATATTCACTAATTGAACAATGCGAGCTTTATTATCCTGAAGAAAAATCTCATTAAGAGATGCTGACCGAAGACTGTGACGAAATAAATAGCAAATCGAGATGGCTTGACAGTGTTTACGGAACCAAATATTACTGCAGCCATAGCAGCGCTCAGTGATTGCAAAAAACGACATATCGATGCAATCTGACAGAGGAAAACTACTAGCATAGGCCAACATTCGGATCTCTTTAAGAAGCCACATAATTAAACAGTCAAGAACTTCTGTATCATAAGTTTTATTCCAAATACGTTCGATGCTTCGCTATGCATCTGAAACAATCGAGATAAACCATACATACGAATTTGAAAGATCCCTACTTGACTGACAATTCCCGAAAAATTAGGTTTCTCATAAATTTCGGTTTCAGAGCATCAAACACCAAATATATATTAACCGGAAGGAATTAAAATTGCGTAACATCACTATTAAAACTATCCACCATTTCCCAGCCCCGCTTGATCCACATTTTTTGTCAATTTGGCCAGATGCAGCCTTGCATCGTCTTGAAGCAGGATGAGATTGCTGCGACGTCGACGTGACAGATTCCGTGCAGCGGTCCAGGTCATCACATTAGTGCGTGGAGTTAGTCTTCTCTCCGGCTGGCAGCAAGTCCCGGTGAGTTGGCCCAGTCCGATCCCAAAAAGTCATGGGCATAGTCTTTAGTGCGAACCGAATTGGACGTGGAGTTGGATCTCCCTTCGTCTGGCGATAATCATTGATTAGGAGGGCGCTGATTCTTGGAAGAATTCACTTTTCGTCGATGGTGTCTGCCTGTACACAAATCCTTGAGCATTTGCACGTTGACGTTCTTAAAGACGGAATGTGTATCGCTTTCCTTGTCGTACTCGTAAAGCAGCAAATTAAGACAAAGGCTTCGTTGAGCGGCCATGATGCGGCAAATAAGGACAAATCTGGTACCGAAAAGAGCTCAAAAATTTGTGCACAATGCGGTATTGATTTGTTGCCTGAGAATGGCAGGCATGTGTTAAGGATAATGGTGCATGTTTTAAACAAAGTTGTTGAACAATTTCAATTAATTTAGGTTATTAAATTTGGTGTTTATTGCTCTGATGCCAAAATATATGAGAAGACCCAATACGATCGAAAAAAACAACGTTGGTCACGTCAGATATCGCATATGAACCAACTGATAAATATCACGTCTTCGAGATCCTGACAACTACACATCGCAAACGAGGCACAGATGACGAAGTCATGTAAAAAGGCGTCACATTACGTGTACAAGAACAACAATATGTGTATGCACAGATGTAGCAGGACAGCTACTCCAGAAAACAGAGGTAGAATATTTGCGGTTCATATTCAGCGGTGATATTTGTGACTGAAAATAACTTAGAAAGTACAGAATGGTACTCTGGGCGCTCAACATATCGGAGGAGTGCCAACATTGAACGCAGTTTTGTGAGGGCGGAACATGAACAACGGAAAGTGCATACGTTTGACTCATAAAGACGATTCACACATATATCTAAGAAAGTATGATTGTCTATAACACCTGAGAAAAATACACTACTTACAATTCTGTCACTTGAGAATAGGTGTTGAAAAAACTCACCCACCTGTGGAATCGCCACCAACCATTCCACGAGCATCCTAAAAGGAACTATGTACAAGATGAGATAGATAAGCGAGTGAAAGGCTATTGTCCCTTCAAGGACCATATTGTACGTTTGTGCCAAGTCGCGCGACGTCAGATCTCACTCAGCTACTGTGATGCTGGCATAGGATCTCGTGGGATAGCAGGCAGACAGCTGGACATGCATGCACAGACGTATATATGCTGTAAACTTTTGACTCTCGCGCAAGCAACGGCGCGACGCCGCCTGCCTTTCAATGGTGGTCCTCAAAGGGTTGTATGGTATTTACTACTAACGCGTACCAACGGATATCTGCTGAGTTCTTCCAGCGAATAACGCGGCTCAGTGGTACCAGCTTTGAACATATAAGCCATTCGCACAGAATTACAGATTTCGTGAACGTCCATCACCTGCTGCATGCTTAGTTCTCCATATTTCAGCCTTTCATCTAAATAATGTCACACTACATCCTAGTAAGAAACTAGTAAGACGGACATTGTTTGGATGAAGAAATGGAAAACAGATTGTTTACTGAGTTCTTTGAGCCTCTTGATGATGATATTGAAACACTCTGCTTGGATCCTCTCCAGTTCAAGATATTTTGCCATAATAAAATCAGCAGCAAAAATCTGACTTTCGAGACACTTCTTAAGATCTTCCTGAACAAAACTAGTTGAAATAAGAAGGAATTTTACTATGAACACCTCATAGAATCCACCCCTAACCACTAGATATTGCAGAAGGATTATGAATTCATACCCGAATATATTAAATTGTTGAAAAGTAATTGCGGCTTAGGCGTCGTTGAAAAGAGTCGCTTGGTACTGGGAAATATATTCAAATGATACCTTTATATTCGACTACTTTTTAAGACCTCGCCTAAAATTTTAGTACATCCTGACAGCATATTTAAAGCCTTCCATGAGGTCTCTTATATCATTTTTTAGTGCTAGACGTACGTTCCTCACCTTTTGACCTCATCAGTAGAAGTACTTTTCGGTACAGCCAGTCCCTTGTAGGGGAATGTGCCACCTACATATATAGGACTCAATTGAACACGTTACATGGCACGTGAGTGAGAAGATTCACCACACATGTGAAGTGATAAGATCACCTGACATTACATTGATTAACAGTCGATTGCTCATGGTTGGTAAATTGAATAGTACGTTAATACTGACTACTGTTTAGCTTGCTCAAAACAATATAATCTGATGACAATGTGTTTTGAGTTTCAAGCGAGGTCTTAAAAAAGCGGTGGAATTTGAAAGTAATATTCAACTTACCAGCAATGAGCAGTCGACTGTTAATTACTGCCTACATTGGCAGACGATCTTATCACTTGACACGTAGTGATTTTTTTTCACTGTAGTGTGAAGTGACCTTTTCACTCACATGCAGTTTAACATGTTCGGTGTCGATTTCTTTATGTGTGGGTAGTATACTCCGCTACAAAAGATTGGCTGAATCGAAAAGCACCGCGCTAGTAATGGGGCCAAATGGCCAAAACGTATGCCTAGTACTAATAAGTGCCTTGACAGGCTATGAAAGGCTCAAAATATTCCGTCAGTATATAGAAGGATGAAGCACTCAGCGTTGATCGATGTGTGTGGGATGCGCCAAGCATTCGCCTTTAATTTTCAACTTCCTCTGAGGTTATTGAATGCTTATCTGACCTTTACAACGGCTCACGGCTCCTAAAGGTGTACCGAGTCAGTGCTGCTTATCCTTCCAGACAAGTCTGGTACCAGTTCGCCAGTTCCGGAGGGATGGAGGGATTGATGAGCCATGAGAGCAAGATCGAGCCATTGACCATGTGTGTGATGCAGAGCACCTCTAACCAGTGCACCATATTCGCTCTTCTGTCAGGGCATAACCGAATAAATGTGGTTATGTTATTGATTATTTTAATGTGAATTTTTTCTTCATGTTTTGCTGCTAATGGCATGTTACTTCCTGATTAATTCATATTTATTTTAGACTATGAAAAGATGGTGCTTGGTGCAAAGCTGACGCGGTTTCAAACCGTGAGTCCAAAATGGGTTGTGAAGCAGCGGAGGCACCTCGCAACATCAACACCGCAGTTGGCTCGGCAACTACCAACGGACGTGGAAAAGGGGACGCATTTCAACAAGGTACAAAACGCAATTACTTTCGCACCAACCTCAGGAGAAGTCATGATAAAAGCAATCATAAAGGCTGATCGCATCCTTGAGATTGCAAGGAGACTCTCTCAACCAGTATTCTATGAAGTTCAAGAAGAAAACGAAAGAAAAAAAGCACTGTGAAAACGAGTCAACAAAGTGTCTAGAAAAAAGGAGAAAAGAGCACAAGCTGCTGTTTCAGTTTTCATTAGAAGAAAACTACTAAGTTCGAAACACTCACCATTTCCGGAGCACATAGGAATGAGTGACCCTGTCTGACTGTTTGAGTTACGGTGGCAGTGGCGTCTGTCAATAGACCAAAACGCCATAGACCATTTACGTGGTGACCAAACCTCACATAGTCAAGTCATACCGAAAATCCACTTTAAGAGCTGTGAACAACATTTACAAATAAATCGATCAATATTCCATGGATGGTGAGTGATGAAAAATTGTGGACCTTAGACGAGAGTCGAACCGACGCTTCAGCCATACTGGGGTTGTGTGCTACCAATGCACCACTGAAAACGTTGCTCTGATACCTGCAATAAAAGATGGAATATATTACGTCTTGAATACGAAAGCCAAACTGTAAATGTAGACATCAGTGTTCCAAGATAACCTCCATAAAGGATAAAGGATGAAGATCTGGGCATTGATCAAACTTTGGGGATGTACCCACACCTTTTTAATTCGTTTTAGGTGATTGAAAGCCTTTACAGTAACTCCCAGTGGCCTGCTGCTGCATCGAATCAATATTGCTTATCCTCCCAGAATAATCTAGGACCAGTCTGATACGAACTTGCCAACTCCGGGGGGATGGATGACTTGGTGAGCCATGACCGCTAGATTGAACCATTGACCTCGTGTGCGACACAGAACACCTCTAACCACCGCGCCACATGCGCTTCAACCCTAGTCTCCATGTAACATAAAATTTCATCGCGCTGTTTTACAGTGGAACAGTTGAAAACTATACGCAATAGAATTGGGTGGTGAGCAAAAATGCGCCCTCAAACAGAGTCGAAGTCGCGTTTCACCTATATAGGAGTAGCACATGCCCCCCCGGTGTGGGTGAAACGCGGGTCAATTCCCGTCTGAGGTCGAATTCTTGCTCACCACTCAATTATATTAAGCATGTTTGATACCTCGTAACAATGCAAAAAGCTGTAAAAATATTAGAAATTCTGAGCTCGAAAATAATCGTGAAGCACCCTATTAGATTGATGCGAAATTTTTTTTTGGATGTGGTATATCTTGGTGTACTTTATTCGAGTCAGCGTACATATGGAACACGTAAACTGAATTGTAAATGTGAAAGCGTTGATTTGCTATTTTATCAGTTTCGTTCTAGGATTAGTCGTGATAAAACTGAAAAACTTTTTTGTAACCTAAGAGTTTTCTCTACAATATTTACCAAGCGTAGGCTGTGGATGACTATATTTTGCTAGTATTTAGTTGCGAATCCAAGTGCTTTTAGCTCCTTTAACCTACAGCTCCTTTAATGCGACCAACCGTACTTTGAGGCACTTATACTTCTTATTACAGCTTTGAAAATTCATTAGATAATTTTTTCACATAGACATAGTATTCAAAAGGTTTAACTAAGATTGATTCAAGCTACATTCCATTACTATGAGAGGACAAAATTTTTTTTCATCAGCTCCAAGTGTTCGTTCGGTGTCTTATTATGAGAAGTGCATGGTCAAGTTTCCAGTTTATTTTCGAATCATTGGATAATTTTGGATTATTCGCTGCGCTCCCCTATCAGATTGAGGAAATGTTCCTTAACAGCAGCTGAAAATTCGAAGGTTGTGCATAAATTCAACTAAAAACAAGAATGATTACCGCTTTGAGAGTGTAAGAAGTTCGTCGGCTATTTCTGTATGCCCAGGAACTGAGTGGACGAAAAGATACCGTGCAACTGACGAGGCTTAGAGGCTGAAACATGTGTATTCCACTGTCCAAGTGCCCACAACAGACCTCATGAAAATCCTAAAATACATTGCCAGATTACCACCTATGAATTTCCGTGCGTTCGTGGAATCTGCAAAAACCAATGAGACACTGCTGATCACCATCACGCCTTGCTATGTTATGTATTATTTGTTCAATTGCTTTCGCGTTCGAAATGCGCAATATCTCAACCGAAATGCCGAAAAAGAAACATGTTTCACTCATTAAAAAGAAAGAATTCTATTTAGATAGAACAACAAGACTTGAATCTTCTGAATGAAAATAGAGTAGGGCATCGCAATGGTGAATGATGTGATTTATCAGGAAGCAATGTATAAACAAGGCGCTGGTTTCGTTCTCTCCAACATTTTTTTTGCAGTCACCTAGCGAATGCGCAGGGAACGCCACAGATCGGCTACTTCCAAGATATCGTCTCCACCAATATTCTACGACAATAGAGAAGATGAAGCAGATGAAGCAGCGAGTGAGAATTTCGAAGGCCTTGAGAAGTTTAAATGCAAGGAAACTAATCAAGGTCAAGAGTACTCGGATCTCAATAGTGAAGTAACTAGGGGTCGCGTAAAACAAAAGCAAATTTGGATTCTATACATTATAACGAGTACACTTCTATATTAACATGGTTCAAGCTTTCGAATGGTCACCATCAGTCTAATGGATTCACTTCTGCTTAAAAAATCTGGTGTCTGGGGCATTAATGTCTATTAGCATGTGGTGCGTGTAAAACACAATTTTCTTTCAAATGCTTCAGCCCTATGAAAAGGCCTTTTCTAAAAACTGGTACATTTCTGCATTCACAACGATTTAAGATTTCGAGTGATTACGAATAGGCGATGGATTTACTGCTGGTCAACAAATTTAGTTTTTATTGCTCTCGTGTCAAAACACATGAGAGGGCTTAATATATGGACTTATCCAAAAAGAACGCCCGTCTGTTTGAAAAATTTCCCTGTGTTTCAATGACAAAATCACATTACTGAGAAAGGAACATATTTTAAATTGTTGACTAGCATTTGTTCCTCTAATTTCTGTTTTATAGTTTTGTATTCGATAACTTGAGAAATGCAAAATTTTTATAATAGGTTGGATTTCTGAAAAGGCTTTTTACAGAAAAAACAGCTTTTTTTAACCGAAGCTAATTTTTTACTACACGGCGGATTTGTTGCACTATATAGTAGAAAGATAATTGAGTATTAATGTAAAGACTTGTATGTAATTGTCTTTAGTGAAAAAACACGCAGGTATCTCGAAAATTCTTCACTTTTTATTACAAATTGTGTGGATGGCAAACGTATTTTGTGTGATGTGCCTGTGTTTTATTAAGTTGGTTCCAATGTAATTGCTGTTTTAGACTGTGCTGAGTTCGCAATTATTCTTGTAATTTTCTTCGAAGAGCGAGAAAGGTAGAATGGCCGATGATGAGTTGTTCTGCGGCATATCGTGTAGTCTTGAGAGAGTAAGCTCAATAAATGTCCTTCTCATAATGTATGATGTTGATGCAAAAATAACTACAGTTTGCGCATTGTTGAAGTCTTCACCCTCACAAAACACCTCAAATCACACATCGCAGTGTACGTTCGTTAACAGTTCTTAAACCAAATACGTTGGTAAAGTGTCGACTTGCCTCTACTGCTTTACGACTCACTTTGAACTCACAATGCAAAAATGCTATTTTTTTGCACCAGGCCAACATCCTTTCCATATTTTAGAATAAATATGAAATAACCACCGATAAAGTGCGTCATTAGCAACAAAATATAAAGCGAAAAATGCATATGAAAGATTTTACATTGTAATTACATTTATTTGAGGACATATTACCCTATCATACGGTGAATTTCAAGACTTCATAGTTTTTTCTGCGATTATCCAATCGAAGAATAATTGGTGGTAGAGCACAAAGCCTCGGTGGTGTAGTCGTCGCATGTGGGCCGCGCATAGGTGAAACGCCAATTCAGCTCCCGCCCATGATCCAAAGTTTTGCATATCACTCAACATCACTGGATAAATGTAACTTTAGACTAAAAAAGCTGTGAAATTGAAACTTATGCACATTTTTATGTCGCTTCTCCGATAATTTAAGAGTTTTCAAACAATCTTCATTCTGAAATTATAAAGTAATAGGAGAAGAAGAAAGTTCAACTTAAAATGATTGCTCAAACTTTAAACACTCGATTTAATACTAGTAGTTCTGGCTGTCTCTTCAATCCATCGGTATGGCACGGGACTCATAGAACTTAGAACTGCATAGAGTCACTGTGCTTTCGTCATCGAACTCGCTTTATTCTGGCCATCGGCGGGTTTTGGGGATTTTTATTCGTAGGTTTCTCTTCCACCATAGGCTTTTCACTTGCAACTATCTCACCACTTTGTTCTATTTCGGGCTTCTTGTCTTTCTTTTCCTTGACGTCATTGGCTGCTTCCGGCTTTCTAGTCGTTGCTGCCTTCTGTTCCTCTCTGGGTTCTCTTCTTGCGATTATCTCATCATTTATTCTTTTCGTCTTTCTTTTTCAGGACGTCATCGGCTGCTTGCGGCTTCTTCGTCGATGCTGCTTTCTTTTCCTCTATAGGTTCTTTGCTTGCGATTGTCCCAGTTTGTGTGATCATGATCTTTTCTTCTCCTGCACAAAATCTTTACTTTCAACTCTCCCATTTTGATTTCCTTCGATGTTTTCTTCCTTCTTTTTACTGCGCTCATCGGTTGGCATACAGTTTGTTACATGTTACTTTCTTCTCCGGAGACCCTTTACTTTCGATTCTTTCAAGTTGTCTTCTCACGATACTCTCGTCATTCTCACCGTCTTCTCGTTTTTTGATTAATCTTGTTATCTGTTGTAATTCTCTCAATCCTTCTCTTAAAGTGTGCTTTTTTTTGCTGCTGTTTCAACTCATTTTCTCTCTCTTTAGACAGCTGTAAGCTCTCAGATGCTTTTACATCTTTTCCCATAGACTGTCTTTGAAACAATCTTTGTTTTTTAGTCTTGGTTGAGCATGCTTCTTAACTTCGTAGAACATCGATAACTTCTCCTGCATTTCTTTAAGTGTCTGTTCACATGGAACATTTCCTTGTCCTACAGCTGAACTGGCAGACAACACATGTGGTTGTTGTGATTACTGCTTCTTCGTATCGAGTTGCACCATCATGTAGAGTCTGCCTAGCGCCTGAAAGAACATCGATTATGAATTTTCTGTTTTCGTGTTCTCAGTTCATATCGAATGGGGCATAATGTTAATGAAAACTTAGATAACCATTCATGAATAATGAATTTGCGTAACTAAAAGACGAATCTGTTTGACTTTGTTGGAAAAGGGGAACTAACTTTTATAGGCTCTGATTTGAAAAACTCCGCTGGTTCTCACATGCGTATAAACCTTTGTTCCTGTGGTGTTCCTGAGACACCAGAGATTAATCTTTTCGGCACTGTGGACTCACGACCTCTACATCTCTAACTGCCAACTCTGTATGGTCTGCTCCACCTCCTCTTCATCTCCAACCCCCAGTATGTTGCGCCTAGCAGTGGCAAGGTGTTGCGTTTAACAATCTAACGATGCTACGTCTGACAATGACATGTACAAGATTAAAGATGTAGTGAAGGTAAAGCAGATCGTCTAGAGCTGCTAGTTCTAGATGCAGAGGTCGCTGATCCACGTTGCTCCACGTTGGATCACGCTCGCGAAATGGATAACAAGGGTATTAGGACCAATTTTGGTATCCGATAAGGAGTGAAGAAGCGAAAACTTTCTTTGGACAGTAACTTTTCATGAGAGTGATAGTATCCAGTCGAAAGCTCGAATCTAGGACTGCTGCGCTATGTGCTCTTTATAAAGGACTAATCCATAGCGCTGAAACATTCAAAATTTGATTATGTTTTACATTCGCTGTACGCTATCATTTTTATCACGCGTTCGATCCAATGAAAGCACAAAAAGATTATGAGCGCGTAGAAGAAATTTTGTACTATTAGAGTCATATCTTTTATCTGGACTTATTTCTGAAGTGGAGGAAAATCCAATTTTGATAAAAAAATTTGCACTAGATACGTGAGTCTGGCGGGCGCGATCGATAGGTTGCTTATCGATCTACGACCGAAACCCAACACTTTAGTTGACAAGCAGCCCGCCGCGTATGTGAATCTTTCATTACAGCAAAACAGTTTTGCAAAAAAATAAACACAACGTTGGAATCACCTAAACTTACGTTATGGATTGGTCACTTGTGATTCAAGTAAAAGCTCTGCTCTGCGAGAAATGCGCGTGTGTGAAACACAAAGCTTTTCTTTTTTGCTAAAGTGCTGCTGAAAAATTTTTCAAAAAGTCAAATTTATTTCTGAATCTTCTCTAATTGAGCTATCGATCAATTACTAGCAATCTAGGGGAAGAGTCTTGCCCAGCGAAATATATGCGAAATAATAAGAAGAGCACGCAACATGTGTGAAACACAATTTTTTATTGAATGCTAAAGCGCTATAAAATGTCCTTTTCAAAGATCGTGCACGTACAGCACTCTCTCAAGACCTTCGTTTTCGAATGATTGGTAACACTCTTATGAATAATTTTTCTCCAGCAATAGGAATTATTTCTTCCTTTCCTGCAGGACAATCGAATTGAACTGGGTGTCCATCAATACTAGATTTATTTTGGCTTTGTCAAATCTGGGTTACCTACTGAATGATCAATTTTTGCAACTTTTAGTTCAATTGAACTTCACTCTTACTAAATACTTTCCCGCTTCTGCCCTCTCCCACTCACATGGATCAGACGCCTTTGCTCCCACACGTTCCATAACCGCGACTGAACCGATATAGAACATCCTTCAATCGAGTTAGGAATTTTCTGATAAAGATGAGAACTAATAAGTGAAAATGCCTTATTTTGAAGAAAAGTCTCACGAGTAGTTAGGCTGTTAATAGCAGTCAAACAATTGGAACTTTTGTAATATATTGTGAAATTCAACTAAAATGTAGATTTCTACGAATAAAAAAATGCTTACTAGAACTACAAAGCAGATTTGCTTCTTCAAAACTGTGTGGTTTTTTGAACAGAGGTGTTTCAAATTTTTTCTCTGCACTTTGAGATGTTTCTCAATGTTGTCTTTAACTGTAAATCGATTTGCAATTCAAATCCATGCTACTTTTGCAAAATTGTATCTACAGCGCAGAAAATCTGTTATAATTTCATAGGGGATTATGGTTAAGTGAAAATGTTAGGACGAGACTTATTACATTTTTGAAATAACGTCTGAGCCCTGTACGGCATCCAGCAAATCCATGTCTGAAGATCGCAGTCTTTTTCACACCACCCATTGTCACATTTTATGGAAGTCTCAGCACTTCATTCGATTCAATTCTTTGCATCCACCATCCAGTAAAGTACCCGAACGTTTGTTCGGTGTCTACTGTTGTTCGAGAATTTGCGAGTTTCCTGTAAGTGCCTCCGAATGCCAGTCAACTCTATTTTAGCTAAAATTCTGACACAGCGTAGCGCCTCTCAAGTCTTTGTTTCAAACAGTCGATCACCAGCCTGTGAATTCGAAGAAGTTATTCTTGAACAATTTGGCGCAAAGTTTCTCATATCAGAATAGAGGCTTACTATGCGGTGTCGAATCAGAGATTAGCTTTCAATATTCATGTCAAGGGACTTCATGTAGCACTGAGGCTTAGCGACAAGGACCACTGTCGCCTAATATTAGAATAAACAAGTACATTGGAATCATCTTGACCTGCGCGAATTAATCCTTCTAACAATGCCACTAAGCTTGGATGTTCGGCATTGTTATCAAGAGCTCAGCTAAATGGTGATCGCATTTATCACGCAAGCCCGGACGAGTCACTCGACTGCTCTACTGCCCAGGATGGACCAGTGGTAGTTTTCATAAGAGTAGCTCGAATGGAATTCATTCGAGTTTCGAGTTAATTTATACGACTACAGATGATACATATATGGAATGAAATTTAACCTGGAAAATTCAGCACGAGATCCTTATCATTAATGTTTACCATCATCATTTTGACCTTAACAGTTCAAGACAAAATGCCAATTTTGCCCATATTAATCTCTAGTGCTACTACTTTTTGCTTGTCACTGAACTTTTGCCACGGAAGACCACAGTGTAACTCAGTTAGAGCGTAGTAAAGTGACTAAAGATCATTTCGACTTCCCTAACTTCTATCGATTCATCGAATTAGAATATAGTTAGTCAAGTTCAGTTACTTGTACATGTTCCTTTCTCTCGTGCGCGTTAGGCGAACAGTCCCGCAGTGTCCCTCAAAATTCGGCCGTCCCACGTGATCGTCTTGCAACTCTTTTTTTCCTTTCTAAACTTATTTATATATTTCTTTCCAAAAAGAAATTGTTGAAATGACCGAGCACGATATCCGTTTGCTAGTTATCGCGTGCGGTTTCATGCAAGAATTTTGCACCTTTCGCCTCTTGTATAGCGATTGAGCATACTACCAAAGATTTAGTAGCGATGATATACTCATTCATTGTTAAAATTATTCAGCAGTTATTTGATTAAATGGTTACGAATAGGAAGGCAGTGATAACTCCGGCGTTTACTAATCCCTGAAAGATACACCAACGTTTCACCGTTTTCATAGCAATGGTGGAATAGTTTTTTATCTTCTTAAACGAATGAACTAACAGCTATTAATCTAGGGATAATGAAAGAATTGCTAGGTTCAGGGTGCAGGACCAAACCAGCAAACAATCCAGTGCATTGTGAGGCATTTCTAACCACTGTGCTGCATGCACTGGCTAGCAAGCAGTACCGGCTACAAGCTTAAATGACCTACCTGGACGGCCTATGACCTCGATAAGCTAAAATCGAGATTATGGACAAGCCGCGCCTTACCAAAATTTTAGGGTAGCCCTTCACGTAATTGTTCGGATTGATGCCTGTTGCACAAAGCCGGAATCATGAACGAGTTTCAAGCTAAAACAACAGATGCGCTGAAGAACGTGATTTGAACATACTACGTATTAAACATTTACCTACAACAACACCTATATAGGCACTGAATACCGAATCTTGATTATGTTTATGCACTCATGAACGCTTCTGTACAATGCTTCCGGAATCCACGAAATTTATTGGTAAGCGATCTCTCACTACTCATTGTATGTAGAAATCAATACATCTTACCCCTAGTCCGTTCAGATTTTTCCCTGATAGTGTTATGATCATGTAACTATATCGTCTCCGTTTTGCCGCATGAAATACAACAGGAACTTGCGGTTCTTCGCCATCTGCCGTCATCCCCCGTTTCAAAGCCATCTAAAAATTGTGAGATGCGTGACTTTTAGTGTAGCTGTTTCATTGGTTTATGCTCGTGATTGGCATTAGTAAACCAGACGGTGGAGTAATTTTTAATCCTAGATAGTGAGTAAGTCTTGGTCACAACTGAGGCCTAGATTGGGCACACCGGGCATCGTAGGCCTTGTTGAATTGCATTTGGTCAAAAGTGTGATTCCCTTGAACACAATGTTGCACTAAGACAGCGCTTTTTGTTCTCCACACCAAAAGTTTGCTTACACAATGTGATGAGTACTTCCTTACCCCTCAACTCAGAACCATATTTTCCGTGTTTATCAAAAACTGATGCTATATACTGCGCTATAGGCAACTTATTTCCGAGACCTTTACACTTGAATGTGTTCATTTCTAGGCGCTCTTGAAAGGAGGAAAAATATCTCTAAGCTCTGGTTTGAGTGCCGATTCACCTTCAATTTCACTAGGCTCTGCCATCGACGCTGCTCTCTTTTTTGTATCTACCTTTTCAACCTTAGATAAACATTGTTATTCATCAATGTTCCATTTCTTCACATGGGTAATTCGTGACGAAGGTGAATTACTACAAGCTCTATGAACTTGTGCAAATCCTCCCTCGTCGATTTCTTTAGTCATCATCCAGTTACCGAAGCTGAAATACAAAGACTACTCGATGTGTCTCACTTTGCAATGATCTATCACTACCGTCAAATATTAGATCAACATTTCGTAAATAGTCAAGGATATCAGTCTCACGTCACACTTAGTATTGAAGTCAGGATTTATGAAAAAATGACTGAAAGTTCAATGCGTCCTCGAATTTGCTACCGTAAATCATTCGAAGATCTCAATGCACGGAGTATAGAGGAATGGGCCACGTATGAGCTTGAAAGCACCGAACCTGATTCCGTGCTCCTCTCAGATAAAAGATCTCTTATGTAGCTGAGATGCATGTTATTGTGTCAGCCGCATCAAGAATCCTGTGCGCACCCATAGAGTACGTGAAGTTGAATATTACTACGGATGCGAACCGTGGAAAAAGTGGACAGAAAATTGTTAAAATCGAACCATTTATATAGAGTGATGTGTAAAACTTTCGCGTCAGGCGCGACTAGAACCCGCACCTCACTCTTTCCGGGAGCGCGAGCTCTATCCGTTACACTACACTAGTGACGCCACATTGCACAGCACTTTTTTCACGTTACAGCTCATCCATCTGTCAGCCGTCAGCCGTCAACGGCCTGGCCCGGGTAGTCGCTCTCGACAATCAACCTAGTTACGCTGACAGATTCTGGGTATTGTAGATCATCATTTGAAACATCATACCACCGCTAGAAGTGGGTAGATATAATAATTTTATTTAATCGTCAAAATCTTCGAGATGTGCTTATTCCCAAAAATCCTCTGAAGTGCATGTCAGAAGCTTGATACCGATTGTTCGGTAATACAAGGAAAGGGCTACTGACAAATTATTGAAGAGTAAGGCAGACAAAACAGGGTGCAACCTTCTGCTGAGGCGACCACGTACTACGTGGAAGACGAATTGACTGGCTCTACCCAACGAAATATATTCGCAGCTGGGAACCAGTTGTACATCTCGGAGTAGTACTTGCAAATAGCTTTACGTAACATTGATTATGTTGTGCCCGCACTCTCACAATGCCGCCTCTTCCGTTAGTTCAGGTCAAACATTTTTCTGATGCGATTAAAGAATCACTACAATACTTCAAGGCCATCTTTTTCAGGCGTCTGTCAATAGCCCCACTGATGTTGGTTGATAGAAAGAGCATCTTATAGGGAAGTCTTATTGGGTTCAAAATACTATTTTAGGGTTGATCCGATTTTTTGAACAATCCCGAATGGCTGGGCCTGTAGTAATTGGAAATAACTACTTTTCATATTATTTTGAACAACATTTTCCATTTCCATTCCTTATGTTTACACTTTTCCAGCCGAAGTGCATGTTTTTGTTTAGAGCTTTTCATATGTGCAAAGCATGGAAGAAGTAGTGCACCAGTATAGTTTTGCACCTTTTTTCTGGACACCATTTGTGCTATAGCTACTTCTCAAAGGCTTTATTCATTAGCAGTTTGAGTATGCAAGGGATCGGTGATTGAGAACCCGAGTTTGCACCTGAGACATAGAGGTTATATGTCAACTACTGGTATTAGTCGCTGACTCATGGCTAATCCCCAATTGCGAGAAATATTTCCCCGACCACCGAAATATTGAACTATGAAGACAGTGGTTTCAGAGGGCCAATAGTTGACGAATCGGCAAGCCATACATATTACTTTTCTTTTCAGCTTATGTTAGCAACTCGGAAATGACTTGCGTCGCATAGCTACTTGATACGTTTGTATAATTCGAGGTAGCACCAATGACTCCACTATATGCGAGTTGTTTGCTTCCGCGCATTGTAGGTGATTGGGAGATATTTTCATATTCTTTCCCTTTAGAAGGGTGAAATAAGTGTTAGTGATCACTCGAAATCTTGAATCTCAAGCTGCTGCATTACGTGGCTCGTATCTTGCAAAAGCCTACTTACGGCTCTGAACCATTCAAAATAAAATTATGTTTCACACAAGCTCTCCCTTTTATTATTGTCACTTCTATATGTAGCTAGACAAAACTTAGTCCTTAGACTGCTAGTACTCTAGCCTAAGTGACGAGAAGTTCAAAAATGTCTTTGCCTTCTCAAAAACGCTTTCTTACAGCGTGTAGCAAAAAGAAAAGTTTTTTTTTGCTCACATGCGGATTTCTCACAGGACGGGACTCTTCCGTTCAATTATACGCATCCATTCGATAGCGTAACAATTACAATTGTTCGTCGACTACAACGCTGTGCCTATTTTCTAAAAACTCTAGTGTAGTAGGGAAAATAAGAGTGAATGTTGTAAACGACGCGCATTTGCTTCTTGCTGGTGTGTGTGCGTGACCTTAGGTCGACATGCGTCCAATCGATTGTGCTCGCGCAACCCACATACGTAGCGCGATTTTTGTTCGTAGCACAGTAGGTCAAAATATCAGCTTTCGATTGGTTACTAAAACTCCCATGAAAGATCCTGTCGAGCGAAAGGGATCATTTCCTCACTCCGTGCCGTCTAACGGATTAGTATCCATTTTGGTATTGGTTGGATGGTCTGGTATAGACTTAATCAGATGAGAGAGTGTGAAGATAAAAGCAACGCTATTCTATTTGTTGTACCATCTGTACAGCTTATAATAGATCGACCATTGAATGTTGATGGATCAATAGACACATGACCATCACTGGAATTGGTTAATATGCTTTGATAAGGAAGCGTAAGGCAGGATAAAGAGGACTTTCATTTCTCAACCGAGACAAAGAGAGGCTGAGTGCTTCGAATGAGAAGATCGCTTGTATTACGGTAATACGTATAATATATTATCTGACATGGTATCAGTATCACAGCACATCAGATATATCAGATATATAAAATATGGTCTGATAATAACACACTATATTAGATCATACCTTTTACTTAAACTGTAGCACAAGTGTTTGATCTGCCCTACAGGAAGAGAGAACATTGTAAGAGTTCGGGCGCAACATATTCATGTCAAGTAACTCAGCGTGAATAAATACATCAGCGAAACGAATAGACAACCATGCTTTCGCACGAAAGAGCATTCATAATTCCAAAAGTCAGGAAGGTGCTTTTATAGGCGCATCTAGGACTCAGTTGCAACGGTAATAATTTCAAAGTAATTGTTACGATTCTGGTCCAGGAGTCAAAAACATCAACGAGCAAGACAACGATAGGAGTCCAGAATCAAAATGCAAGGACAAATACGTTACTCTCAGACGACAAATGGCATTTTTTTTTTTTGAGGTCTTCTAACCTGACTTGT
This sequence comes from Parelaphostrongylus tenuis, assembly GCA_019055375.1. Taxonomy (NCBI): domain Eukaryota; kingdom Metazoa; phylum Nematoda; class Chromadorea; order Rhabditida; family Metastrongylidae; genus Parelaphostrongylus; species Parelaphostrongylus tenuis. The sequence goes on from JAHQIW010002736.1 coordinate 145,905, forward strand.
GGCGGTATAGAAAGGCATCGATAATCTAATGGTTTTTACAATTAGTCGACACACCTTAAATCCAGGCGCTGAAGAAGACGAAGTGGTCGAAATGTTAGCAATCGAACTGCTGTAATTATTGCTGCTCCTGCTATTACCAACCTCTCTTCAACGAAGCAAGATAATTCCATTATTTAGTCAGGAATCGAATCCTCTGTGATCATCTCAAATGCATGCTCATATGAGGGAGTAATCACCATCAAATGTTTCATATCTATCCGTTACAATATTATTAAATGGAACACTTATAAATGTTTAGTAAGAAAAATGTGATAAGACTCCAGATGCTCTCGTGATTAATCATGCTAAAGGGGTCTAATTTCTCGGTGAGATTCACCAGCGTGTCTGAATAGTTCCGATATTATGATGAGCCGAATTGCTGTCATTGTGATGAATTTGTCGACCTGTTAAGGATTGAGGTAAATTCTCAATGTTGTTTGCATGAATTTGATAAGAGAGTAGATATGAATGCGATTGTATAAAAGAAAGAGCCAAAGGATGTGTGTTTTATTTTCATAGAAGTTCTTCACTCAACTAGTTGTTCTCATGGTCGATGAGAATGTGGCTGCAGCGGCACGATTCCCAATAGGCGAACGGTTGGTGCACATACTTTTCCGTGAGCAATCTTATCAAACGACCACAAAACTGGATAAATATATGAGTGGCAACGAAAATTTGTATTATTCCTAGTGTGACTAGTAGTGGTAGTATGATATACAATTCTATTACTTGTAGTCAATTGAAAAGGTGAACACTGATGGTCATATTTCAGATTGTTTCCTGCCTTTTTCATGCTAGCTAAGTTACGTACATTAACTTGCTATTAGAAAAAGTCCGGCAAATCGATCGCAAATCGTAAGACGGCAGATCGGCAAATCGCCCACTCAAAAGCACTCTAGCATGGAAGCACAAAGTCTCAAGATATAAATAATCTTGCTCTTCCAAAAAGAAGCTAGTTAGATAAAGAACGGACAAACATCGACAAGAGTCGGGTTGCACAAATAACAACAAAAAAGTATATCAAGAAAACTGACAAATCTTGTCAAGATGACTATTGTTTACTGGAATTCTGATAAATCAATGCGAGCGGTTGTAGCATTTAGACAGTTCATTTTCTTCCACGGAGGTTGCAGATTAGAGGAAAAAGTGAGAGTATTGTCGATACTTTTGTCGGACACTTGTCCATGGTGATGTTCTTCTTGGAGAAAAACTTATATTTTCAAATATCAATGCGTGCTCTAAAACTCCTTCTCAGCTGCCAATGCATTTCGTTGACGAAGACCAGTCACAAAACGCATTTCCATGGTGTATGTGAACGTCCTAGAACACATTTTAATCTTGTTGGATTGAATCTTACTTTTGCCTGGGAAGTCACTCTTCTTTTCTTCACTTTGCAGCACCGAACCATCAAGACTTCACCCTTGAAATGTAATCTCTAAATTCGGAAATATCACAACGCTTGATAATTTAATGATATCGATAATGTTCCGTCCGCCTATTCTCGGTGTTGCGCGGTTATATCCTAACGTTCATGCGTTGCTGAATTGCCTTACAGACTTGTCGACGTGATTAAAGTATCAGTTTAAATCAAAGTCGCACGACAGATTGTTCTCTAGTGTGCGTTTCGTGTTTGATAGTTGCTCGGTGGTTTCAAGCTGAAGCATCGCCTAATTCTCTCTACTCTCGTGCAGATCTTCTTATAATTTGTATGTAAAAATATAAGGAAACATTGTTCTTTTAGTCATTTTTTCACAGAACTTAGCACTGATACTAAGCGAGTTAGTAGGAAGTGTCCTAATTGCTTAAAAAACGAGAGAATAGTTCTTGACTGTATCAACAGATTATTTCAAAGTGAAATACTTTGAGAGTGTTTCTATTTCAGCTTTGGTGACTGGATGATAACCAAAAAAATCGGTGAGGGAGGATTCGGACAAGTTTATAAAGTTTGTGTTGATTCTCCTTTGTCACGATTTATCAGTGTGAAGCAAAGAAATATCTATGCATGATAGTGTTTATTTAAGGTTGAAAACGTAGTCACAAAGAAGATAGCAGCGTTGAAGGCAGAGCCCAACGCAATAGAAGGTGGATCGGCACTTAAACTAGAGGTTAGAAACATTTATCAGTTTTTGAAAACTACATAGATTTGGGCGCATTTTGACTAATAACGTACTCATGACTTTGGTGAACCATCTTTCTCTCTAAGAGTTTAAGAAAATCACCGACTTACTACAATATTGTGTCCCAATAAGTCACCCTTTTGACAAAATATGCCTTAAAAAATATCTACGATGTCCAGTGCGGTCCAATACTGGGCCCATAACCATGCTGAAGACTTGTTTATTAAACAAGCATAAAGATTACTCCATGCCATGGTTAGTTGAAGCTGATGAGGGTATAAGCCAAAAAAAAACAATCACATTACAAGCCACCCATGAAAAAACTTCCAGATGGCCGTGATACGGGCGATAACGGCAGATGGCGAAAAACCGCATGTTCCTGTCGTATTTCATGCGGCAAAACGAAGACGATTTTGTTACATGATTATGACACTATTAGGGGAAAATCTCAAAGAACTAAGGGTATGATGTATTGAATTAAACCTACATTGAATAGTGAAAGATCGTTCACCATTAAATTTTGCGGATTTCAGATGCACTGTCCAGAAGAGTTCATGAGTGCACAAACATGGTCGAGAATCGGTATTCAGTGCCTATATAGGTGTCGTGTCGGTCAATATCCAATACGTAGTCTATTAAAATCACATACTTTAGCTCGTCTATGGTTTCAGTGTGAAACTCGTTCATGATTACGGTTTTGTGCATCGTGACATTAAGCCGAACAATTTTGTTGTTGGTCATTATGAAGACTTTGATCGGACGCGGCTTATCCATATTCTTGATTTTGGCTTATCGAGATCATACGCCGTCCAGGTACGTAATGTAGGCTTGTGACCCGCAGCGTTTAGTAAATCGTGTATGTGACGCAGCGGTTAGAGGTGCTCCACACTGCACACTGGACCGGACCCTGGTTTATTCCCATGTCCTTAATCTACCAGTCTCTTTATTATCCCAAAATCGGCAACTCTGATAAGTTTGTCTGGAAGAATAGAAACATCTACTTGAAATTGCTATCAATAGGGTGACTACATAGCGCATCCTCAAGAGTTCGTAAACAGAGAGAGCTTGCCTCTAGTACCTTTCACTATGATCTGTTTCTAACTAGTATTTAAATGGATTCTCTTTAATTATGCGGGGCAAATGAAAAACCGAATTCGAAGGAACTTTTCATAGGATTGTTAATAACCATTCGAAAGCTGAGATTTCAAGCTATAACCATACGTCGCTCGTTTTCGAAAAAAGCTTTTTGACATTACTACAGGAGGAGATTTCTTCGCTTGAGACACGCATAGTTCCCGCCGGACAGAGTTTGTTCTTTGACTATTAGTAATCATTTGATAGTATAATTGTATTTCATTCCAACGCTGCGCTTATATCCTAGAAGGACCAACTTCTGAAATGCAGCATGTAAAATAAGTTGGAACGCAACTGGTACTAAGTCGAATTCCCACTTGGGAGAAACAAAGTAGCGCGGGAATTACGTGGGCGCTAGCTACAGCGGTCAGTGGACGGTCCTATGAACGCGTAGAGAAGTACTGCGTCAGCAGTCACGTGGTCGCCACACCCACTGAGACATGAACTGGCTTTAGATCGTCCATTCTCACATGTCAAGTTCACTTTACTTAACCTGCTGTGTTGGGGAGAAACGGTCTTTTCAAGATATAAGCAGAGCATTGGCATCGAAAAGAACTACGATTACTAATAGTTCGAAGAATGTACTCTGTCCGGCTAGAAATACGAGCTAATTTTGTGTGGAAATCACAGTATTTTATAAGGGTCTTTTGAAAACCGGCGGAGTAGAGCTGTAGCCTTGAGTCTCAGCTTTCGAATGGTTACCAACACTCCTATGAAAAGTTTCTCTCCAACAATTGAGATCGGCTTTTCATTTGCCCTCATTACAGAATTGTACCTCAAGATTTTGGCGACAAATTTAAAATCTCACTGCTCGTAACTTTCTAGTGGTATAGTCACTCGAGTGGCAACAGTGCAAGATTCTTGCTTGAAACCGCATGCAATAACTAGCAACCGTGTATTATGCTCCGTCGTTTAAACAATTTCGTATCGAAAAGATGTTTTTGAAAAAATTTTAGAAAGGAAGAAAATGGGTTGCAAGACGAGCACGCGGGACGGCCGAATTTCGAGGGACACTGCGGTACTGTTCGCCAAATGTACACGAGAAAATGGAACAAGTACGAGTAACTGAATTTCACCATCCATATTCTAATTTGAAAAAATCACTACATTCAGGGAAGGCGAGATGACCTCTGGTCACTTTACTACGTCCTGATTGAGCTACACTGTGGTCTTCCATGGCAAAAGTTGAGAGACAAGCAAAAAGTAATAACACCAGAGATTAATATGGACAAAAATTGGCAATCATTCTGTATTTGTTTAGGTCGAAATGGTGAAGATGAACATTAGCGATAAGGATCTCGTGCTAAATTTTCCAGGTCAATTTTAAAACAAATAATCATCTACAGCCTTGAAAATAAAATGGTGCCTCGAGAATTAAATGTGGCACTGGAATCCGCGGAGCCTGGATGTCGGTCATGCGAAAAATATAGAATAAAAAAAGAGGTGATAGAAACTGTACAGTGTTCACATTTGGCTCTAAAATTCTCCGAAAAAAAAACTCGATTAGATTGGTTTCATCATGAGTTGTAAGGCAAACATGACAGGGTCTTTCTGCCAAGGGCACGCCCGAAACGCCAATGAAATTGAGGGAGATTTTCTGCCTTGTAGCGACAAATTTTCAAGAGGATTTGTTACTCTTGTGATAAATCGATCCACAAAATGCTTATGAAACGATTTCAAATGCAGAGCAAAAAAAAATTCTTTTTTTATCCGCGGAGATCTATATTTTAGTTGAACTTCACAATATCATACCTTATCTTCGGACTCTTGACTGCTACCAACGGCCCAACTACTCGTGAGACTTTTCTTCAACATAAAGCATTCTAACTCAAATCTTACCATCTCTATTCGAGAATTTCTCACTCGTTTTCAGGATGTTCTATGACGGTTTAGTTGCGGTTATGAAACGCGTTGGAGCAAAAGCGTCTGATCCATATGATTGGGAGGTACCGGAAGGAGTGGATTTTATAGTAAGTACTAAGTCCAAATAATATAATAAATATAGAAGTCGCTTATCCCATAAGTCTTATTTGAGTCAAAATGTCATGTGGTCTGTTAATGGGCTCTATGAAGCCCATCACATGTATTTCGGCCTTGAAGCATCGTCAGTAAGGCAGGCCCTTCGTCTTTAGTCAATGCTCTAGCAGGCCATAATTACGAGACGTATTGAAACTTGAGGGTGCTCTTAGTAAAGCACTCGAAATAAAGGTATAACAGAAGCTGTTTATTTGGTAGGCAGAATTGAAGTGCAATCGAGTACATATAGATTCCGCTGCAATTGATACTTCAATCAATTTATGGTACTCAGGAAGAGCAGAGGAAGAAAGGATCATATGAATGGGAAAACGCAGCTGAATTTTTTAAATCAGATCCCATTGAAGTCAATTCCCCTCCTCCACCAGTGTCACGGAAACGAGTAAGCTACATAAGTCCTTTTTCACCAAGATGGTATTCTGATATTTTGTTAACACTTCTATCTAATTTGATACGACAGGAAAATAGAAAAACAGAACACATATACTCGATGACATTTCAGGGGCTGGGCAAACATTCCAAATTGGTATCACACGATGCGAAAAAACAGCAATTACAACAATCACGTGAATCGCCTGCCAGTCCAGATATTTATAAAGGAATTGGTCCATCCGAAATGACTCTTCATGAAATGCAAGAGAAGCTATCATTGTTCTACGGAGTTGAGGAGCAGGCCCAACCAGAACTAAAAGACATCGTACAACAATTTATGGGAAAAGATCTCAGATCTTATGAGAGCTTATCGCTGTATAAGGAGAAAGAGAATGAGATCAAACAGCGGGAAAAAATGCTCACTTCAAGAGAAGGAGTAAGAGAAGTAAAGCAAAAAACAGAATCTATCATAAAACAAAAAGATCGCGAGAAGAGCGAAAAGATCGTGAAAACACAACACGAAAGAATCGGAAGCAAAGAGCCTATAGTGGAAAAGAAAGCATTAACGACGAAGAAGCCGGAAGCAGCCGATGACGTCAAGAAAACGAAAGACGAAGGGACCAAAATAAAACAAGGTGGTGACCGAACTGCAAGCAAAGAGCCTATAGTGGAAAAGAAAGCATTAACGACGAGGAAGCCGGAAGCAGCCGATGACGTCAAGAAAACGAAAGACGAAGGGACCAAAATAAAACAGGGTGGTGACCGAACTGCAAGCAAAGAGTCTATAGTGGAAAAGAAAGCATTAACGACGAAGAAGCCGGAAGCAGCCGATGACGTCAAAAAAATGAAAGACGAAAGGAACAAAATAAAACAAGGTGGTGACCGAACTGCAAGCAAAGAGCCTATAGTGGAAAAGAAAGCATTAACGACGAAGAAGCCGAAAGCAGCCGATGACGTCAAAAAAATGAAAGACGAAAGGAACAAAATAAAACAAGGTGGTGACCGAACTGCAAGCAAAGAGCCTATAGTGGAAAAGAAAGCATTAACGACGAAAAAGCCGGAAGCAGCCGATGACGTCAAGAAAACGAAAGGCGAAGGGACCAAAATAAAACAGGGTGGTGACCGAACTGCAAGCAAAGAGCCTATAGTGGAAAAGAAAGCATTAACGACGAAGAAGCCGGAAGCAGCCGATGACGTCAAAAAATGAAAGACGAAAGGAACAAAATAAAACAAGGTGGTGACCGAACTGCAAGCAAAGAGCCTATAGTGGAAAAGAAAGCATTAACGACGAAGAAGCCGAAAGCAGCCGATGACGTCAAAAAAATGAAAGACGAAAGGAACAAATAAAACAAGGTGGTGACCGAACTGCAAGCAAAGAGCCTATAGTGGAAAAGAAAGCATTAACGACGAAGAAGCCGAAAGCAGCCGATGACGTCAAGAAAACGAAAGACGAAAGGACCAAAATAAAGCAAGGTTGTGACCGCATTCCAAGCAAAGAGCCTACAGTGGGAAAGAAAGCATTAACGACGAAGAAGCCGAAAGCAGCCGATGACGTCAACAAAAAGGAAGACGAAAAGACCAAAGTAAAACAATGTGCTGTGAGAAGCGGAAGTAAGGAGCCTTTATTGGAAAAGAAACCAACGAATAAGAAATCCCCAAATCCAGCCGATGGCTGTAATAAAGGAAAAGGCTCGAAAGAGAAAGCCCGGTGACCTATACAATTCAATTTTCGATCAGTGGCGAACGAAACTCTCTAGATAGAAGAGGCGGTTAGAGCTATGGCTGTTGGATCGATTACTCGAATCTTGGATAATCATTTCAAAATGAACCTTCTTCTTCTTCTTCTTCTATTAATTTATTATTTCAAAATAAAAATTGTTTGAATGCTCTTGAGTCATTAATAAATCGACATTAAGGCCTACAAAATTTTTAATTTCATCGCTCCTCAGTCCTAAGTCACAGTTACCCGATACTGTTGTGTGATATGCAGAACATTCGACCCCTAGCGGAGATTGAACTCGGGTTTCATTTATGCTGGGGCGCACAGGGCACCACTACACCACATAGGCCACCTGCTTTGCCGCCACTCTTTCTTCAGTTCACAACAACCACTCATGGGCTTCAAATTATCATATTAAATTGGCTTATCGAATCAATCAAGGAAAGAGTGATAGCACAGCGGTGTGTTTGGAGGTGAAGTGTTAAACGCGCATACGATATGTGTGAAACGCTGGTCCATTTCCCACACAGATGTTTTGTTGTCACTCACCAACATTGGACGTATAGTTGTATTATAAACCCTCTCGGGACGGCGTGTATACACTATTTGCACGATTTTTTTAAAAGCATTTATCGCTATCTATTACTTAGAAAATATTCTAAAGCTTGAATCTTGTCCATTGAATCTTCATGGAGTTGAGTACATGGTGCGTCACTTTGACACTTCTCAGTAAAGGCGCTTTGTTCTCTAGCCTTTATCTTATCTATCGAGTCACAGAGTCTGCCAAAGTCTTTTGAAATACTGCGATATCATCTCGATGCTGTAATCCATTGCTGAGTCCATGGTTAGCGATATTTCATCTTGATATAGTGGCAAATCAATTTAGAATGAACAATAACTTCGTCAAAGGCTCCTCAACTCGTTTCGGTAGTGTCAGAGAGAATGTTCTGAGCCTCTGATCATGCTTCTACTTTGATGTATATTTGGTGTTTTGTGTATTCTTTAGTGGCCCACGCACATTTCGGTGGTTTCGCTCACCTCATCAGACCCACGCGCTCCGCACGAAGGTTCTCTATTGATAGTAAGCACTGAGAAACGTTAATGCGCTAAAGTGACGTGAAATTCGTTTACAAGTTCTCACCATTTTCCTCGTACAAATAGCATAGAGTTGTTATTCAGACAATGCGGCTTTCATGCGACTGGCTTTACAAAACCTCATTAAAAATACTCGGCCTTGTCAAAAAAGTGTTAAGCCATTGGGTTGGTATGTTAGTGGCTTAAGTACATTTCGACGGTTTCGCTCCCCTCATCACACCCTCCCGCTCTGCGCGCACGTATCAATGGTGTCATAGCGGAAAAAATTAACGCCATGTGAAAAAGGAACTTCCTATTAGCATGTGTTGTTTCCATTCAATTTTGTATGTCTTATTTTATGAGCAAAAAGTGGATTAGGAGTATCCCATTCATGCGAGTGGTGCGAAATGTTCACTATTATCTAGTGTAGGCTTATTTTTTGAATCTCCTGAAGCAATACGAATTTGAAGAATGTAAGTGCATTCGGGCATTTTCGACATAAAAAGGTTGCAGACTCGCCTGCTGCTTAGCTTCTGTTCCAAAGTCTAAATCAACCTCTTGTCTCAGGTCTTTGCATGATCGAAATGCTATCTAGACGACTATTCTCACTTTATCACTATGAGGTTAGTCGAGAAGAGCTCAACAACTTAGATATGGGCAACCGCCCCAAGCTAAGCATACGTAATGACAGCTTTCTAAAAGTTACATAATTATTGCCAAAAGCTAGAAAAATTCACTGCTAATCACAAGTTTCGTAATAATTATCAAATATATGAAACAATAATGGCATAATGGAATAAGTTCATCAAATGAGTACTAGATCTGCGCGGAAGCGCGCTAACACATATTTACTACGAGACGGAGGAGGAACAAAGAGAGAGAGAAATATGAGCTAAAAACTGCTCAAGTCGTTGTCAAGAGATTAAGCGGTTTATATGAATACAATCAACTATTGGTTAGAAAGCCCTACCTCACACTTACTAATTTTTACGAAAATGTACATAATTTTATATATTTGTCACTTTGCTTAAGTAAAGCCTTTTTTTTATCAGTACAGTATTCACTTGGATTGGCATCGCATTCAACTGGGTACATAGATGATTTTACAATTACGTTGTGATTATTGAACTCATTCATTGAGGTGGCATCGATTTTTCGAAGATAAACATATAATCTTCAGTTTTTGTGTGCACACGTGTATTGTGTGATGAACATCATATGGATGATTTAACCCTTTCGGGACAGCAGCTGATCGACCATACATCTCAATCGACACAAAATTTTCGTTATTTAACTAGAGCTCTTTTTCCTACATTCTGATAAATCTCAGTGTCTTTTGTAGTACTTTCATACTCTATGTTTATGGCTACATCGTCAGAAACTTTTTGTGCATGTAAAACTTACTTGTGCGAAGGGCCCTCAAAGAGCGAAACGCGATCTTCTTTCTGCTCTTACACCGCTTTGTGTCATTTTCTCTACAAGAACTAATTTCATCGACAAAATTGTAGCGATTTGAGATATGGAATGATTAACAAAGTAAGGCCATGCACACATCCCAGGCGAACAAACGAAGCGAACCGAGTATGAGATGTATTATTATTTTCGCTGCTATTATGTCAGAAAAAAGGTTTTCTGGGATACAACATAATATTGAAATTGACAAGATCTAACCTCTAGAATGATTTCTGAACTTCTGAGAAATATACTTTCTCCAGCGAAAAGACTTCTAGCAGATCGCGTATTCAAACGGATACGCACCGTCCCGAGAGGGTTGATGGTGCAACTATATGTCCAATGTTGGTGAGTGATATACAAAACTTTAATTTCTAGGAGGAATTCAACCCACCACATCGTGTACGCTTTACCTTTACAGCTCCAAGGCCGTGTACTACCACGCTGACTTTGATTGAAGCAATATCCGCCATGATATGATAATTTAATGCCCCTGTGTGCTTGTTAGACTAAGTGCATTAATGATTGATATTGACAACTGTGATAATCCAATCGAAGAATAATTGGTGGTAGAGCACATGGCCTCGGTGGTGTAGTCCTCGCATGTGAGCCGCGCATAGGTGAAACGCCAATTCAGCTCCCGCTCATGGTCCAAGGTTTTGCATATCACTCAACATCACTGGATAAATGTGACTTTAGACTGAAAAAGAGGTGAAATTGAAACTTATACAGATTTTTATGTCGCTTCTCCGATAATTCAGGAGTTTTCAAACATTCTTCATTCTGAAATTATATAGTAGTAGGAAAAGAAAAAGGTTCAACTTAGAATAATTGCTTAAGCTTTGAACACTCGATTTAATACTAGCAGTTCTAGCTGTCTCTTCAATCCATCGGTATGGCACGGGACTCATAGAACTTAGAACTGCATAGAGTCACTGTGCTTTCTCCATCGAACTCGCTTTATTGTGGCCATCGGCGGGTTTTGGGAATTTTTATTCGTCGGTTTCTCTTTCACTATAGGCTCTTCACTTGCAACCATCTCACCACTTTGTTCTATTTCGGGCTTCTTGTCTTTCTTTTTCTTGACGTCATTGGCTGCTTGCGGCTTCTTCGTCGATGCTGCTTTCTTTTCTTCTATAGGTTCTTTGCTTGCGATTGTCCCAGTTTGTGTGATCATGATCTCTAGCTTTTTCTCTTGCAAAGATTCTTTACTTTCAAATCACCCGATTTGATTTACTTCGATGTTTTCTTCCTTCTTTTTACTGTCCTCATCGGCTGGCATACGGTTTGTTACTTGTTACTTTTTTCTCCGGAGAACCTTTACTTCCAATTCTTTGAAGTTGTCTTTTCACGATAATCTCGTCCTTCTCACCGTCTTCTTGCTTTATGTTTGCTGTTGTTATTTGTTATAATTCTCTCATTCCTTCTTTTAAAGTTTGCTTTTTTTGCTGCTGTTTGAACTCATTTTTTCTCTCTTTAGACAGCGGTAAGCTCTCAGATGCTTTTACACCTTTTCCCATAGACTGTCTTTCGAACAATCTTTGTTTTTTAGTCTTGGTTGAGCAAGCTCCTTAACTTCGCAGAACATCGATAACTTCCCCTGCATTTCTTTGAATGTCTGTTCTGATGGAACATTTTCTTTTCCTACACCTGGACTGGCAGACGACACATGTGATTGTTGTGTTTGCTGCTTCTTCGTATCGAGTTGCACCATCTTGGAGAGTCGCCTGAAAAACATCAATCGAATGGGGCAGAATCTTAATGAAAACTTAGAAAACCATTTATGATTAATAAATTTGTGTAACTAAAAGACGAATCTGTTTGACTTTGTTGGAGGAGGGGAACTAACTTTTATAGGATCTGATTTGAAAAACTCCGTTGCGTTTTCTCATGCGTATGAACCTTTGTTCCTGTGGTGTTCCTGAGACATCAGAGATTAATCTTTTCGGCACTGTGGACTCACCAGCTCTACATCTCTAACTGCCAACTCTGCATGGTTTGCTCCATCTCCTCTTCATCTTCAACCCCCAGTATGTTGCGCCTAGCAGTGGAAAGGTGTTGCGTTTAACAGTGGCACGATGCTACGTCTAACAATGACATATTCAAGATTAGAGATGTAGAGAAGGTGAAGCAGATCGACTAGAGCTGCTAGTTCTAGATGCATAGGTCGCTAATCTACGCTGCTCCACGTTGGATCACGTTCGCGAAATGTCTAACAAGGGTATTAGGACCAATTCTGGTATCTGATAAGAAGTGAGCAAAAACTCTCTCTGGAAAGGAACTTTTATGAGAGTGATAGTATCCAGTCGAAAGGTCGAATCTAGGACTTCCGCGCTATGTGCTCGTTTGTAAAGGACTAATCCATAGCGCTGAAACATTCAAAATTTGATTATGTTTTACATTCGCTGTGCGCTATCATTTTTATCACGCGTTCGATTCAATGAAAGCACAAAAAGAATGAACGCGTAGAAGAAATCTTGTACTATTAGAGTCATATCTTTTATCTGGACTTATTTCTGAAGTGGAGGAAAATCCAATTTTGATAAAAAAAAATTGCACTAGACACGTGAGTCTGGCCAGCGCGATCAATAGGTCGCGCATGATCCACAACCGAAACCCAACACTTTAGTTGACAAGCCGTTCGCCGCGGATGTGAATCTTTCATTGCAGCAGAACAGTTTTGCAAAAAAATAAACACAGCGTTGGAATCACCGAAACTTACGTTATGGATTGGTCACTTGTGATTCAAGTAAAAGTTCTGCTCTGCGAGAAATGCGCATGTGTGAAACACAAAGCTTTCCTTTTTTGCTAAAGCGCTGTTGAAAAAAAAAGCCAAATTCATTTCTGAATCTTCTTTAATTGGGCTAGCGATCAATTACTAGCAATAAGGGAAGAGTCTTGCCCAGCGAAATATATGCGAAATAATAAGAAGAGCACCCAACATGTGTGAAACACAATTTTTTATTGAACGCTAAAGCGCTATAAAATGTCCTTTCCAAAGATCGAGCACGTACAGCACTTTCCCAAGACCTGCGTTTTCGAATAATTAGTAACACTCTTACGAATAATTTTTCTTCAGCGAAAGAGAGTATTTCTTCCTTTCCTGCAGGACAATCGAATTGAGCTGGGTAACCATCAATACAAGATTTATTTTGGCTCTGTCAAATTTCGGTTACCTACTGAATGAGCAATTTTTACAAATTTTAGTTTAATTGAACTTGACACTTACTAAATACTTTGCCGCTTCTGCTCTCTCCCACTCACATGGATCAGACGCCTTTGCTCCCACACGTTCCATAGCCGCGATTGAACCGTTCTAGAACATCCTGCAATCGAGTTAGGAATTCTCTGATAAAGATGAGAACTAATAAGTGAGAATGCCTTATTTGAAGAAAAGTCTCACGATTAGTTAGGCCGTTAATAGTAGTCATGCAAATGGAGATTTGGTAATAATTGTGAAGTTCAACTAAAATGTAGATTTCTACGGATAAAAAATGTTTACTGGAACTATAAAGCAAATTTGCTCCTTCAAAACTGTGTGGTTTTTTGGATAGAGGTATTTCGAATTTTTTCTCTGCATTTTGAGATGTTTCTCAATGTTGTCTTCAACTGTAAATCGATTTGCAATTCGTATCCTTGCTACTTTTGGATATTTGTATCTACAGGACAGAAAATCTGTCATAATTTCATGGGCGATCATGGTTGCGTGCCAATGTTAGGAGGGCCCTAATACGCTTATCTCACAACTCGTTGAAAAACCATGCTTACTGAGTGTTTTTGATATTTTTGAGATAATGTCTGAGCCCTGTACGACATACAGCCTTTCCACGTCTGAAGATGGCAGTATTTTTTTTTACACGTCAACGTCACATTTTATGGAAGTCTCAGCACTTCATTCGATTCAGTTCTTCGCATCCACCATCCACTAGAGTACCCGAACGTACGTTGGATGCCTACTGTTGTTCGGGAATTTCCGAGTTCCTTATCAGCGTCTTCGAATGACAGTCAAGTCAATTTAAGCTAAAATTCTGAGATAGCCGTGGTAGCGCGTCTCAAGTTTTCGTCTCAGAGAGTCGATCACCAGCCTGTTAATTCGTGGAAGCTGTTCTTGAACAAATTTGGTGCCAACCTTCTCATATTAGAAGGGACGTTCACTGTGCGGCGTCGCATCTGAGGTTAGCTTTCAGTGTTCATGTCGGTGACAATATTGTCAAGGTTTTTGATGAAGTACTGAGGCTTAGCGATAAGGACCACTGCCGCTTAGTATTCGAATTAAGAACTACACTGGAATCATCCTGACCTGCGTGAATTAATCCTTCTAATGATGTCACTAAGCTTGGATGATCGACATTGTTACCAAGAACTCAGCTAAATGGTGTTCGCATTTATCACGCGAGCCCGGACGAGCTTACTTGACAGCTCTACTAGCCAGGATGGACCACTGGTAGTTTTGGTAAGAGTAACTCGAATGGTATTTTATCAAGTTCCAAGTCAATTTATACGACTACAGCTGATACATATATTGTATGAAATTTAACCTGGGAAATTCAGCACGAGAAAGTTTATAGCAATGATATACTTATTCACTGTTAAAGTTATTCAGAAGCTATACGATTAAGTGGTTAAAAATAAAACGACAGTAAAGCTTCTGGCGTTTACTAATCCCTGAGAGATGCATCAGCGTTTCACCGTATTGATAGCATTGGTAAAATGGTTTTTTATCTCCAAGAATAATCAAGTAATAGTTGCCAATCTAGGGCTGATGAAAGTATTGCTAAGTTCAGGGCGCAGTATCAAATCAGCAAACAATCCATTGCACTGTGAGGCATTTCTAACCGCTGCACTACATGCACTGGCTCAACAAGCGGTACCGGCTACAAGCTTATAAGGCCTACGATCTCAATAAGCTAAAATCGAGATTACGAACAAACCGCACCCGATCAAAATCTTCAAGATAGCCCACCACATAATTTTTCGAATTGATCTCTTGGCGCACAAAACCGTTATCATGAAGGAGTTTCACCTGAAACAACAGATGCGCTGAGGTATGTGATTTTAATAAACCACGTATTCAATATTTACCGACATCAACACCTATATAGGCATCGATTACCGATTCCTGACCATGCTTGTGCACTCATGAACGCTTCCGGAGAGTGCATCTGGAATTCGCGAAATTTATTGGCAAGCGATTTCTCATTACTCATTGTATGTAGAAATCAAGACATCTTGCCCCTAGTTCCTTCAGATTTTCCCCCCAATAGTGTTATAATCATGTAACAAAATTGTCTCCATTTCGCCGATAAATTACAACAGGAGCATGCGGCTTTTCGCCACCTGCCGTTATCGCCTGTATCACAGCCATCTAAAATTTGTGAGATGCTTGATTGTAGTGCAGCTGTTTCATTGGCTTAAACTCGTGATCAGCACTAATGAATCAAACAGTGGAGTAATCTTTATTCCTGTATAGTAAGTAAATCTTTGTCACAGTTAGCCTTGACTGGGCACACCGGGCATCGTAGGCCTTGTCAAATCCCCGTTTGGTCAAAAGAGTGATTTCCTTGGGCACAATATTGCACTAAGACAGCGCTTTTTGTCCCCCACACCGAAAGTCTGCTTGCACAATGTGATGAGGACTTCCTAAGCCCTCGACTCAGAACCACAATTCTTCCGTGTTTATTGAAAGCCCTCTCTATCTACTCCGCAATAAGCAAACTAAGCAAACTATTTCCTAGTCCTTCACACCTAAATGTGCCAATTTTTATGTACTGTGAGAGAGTGAAAAATATCTCTGACCTATAGTTTAAGTGCCAATCCACCTTCAATTTCAGTGGGCTCTGCCTTTGATGTTGCTATCGGTTTTGTAACTACGTTTTCAACTTTGAATAAAAACTATCATGAATCGATAGTTCATTGCTTCACAAAGATAATACGTGGCAAAGGTGAGTTGCTACAAACTTCATAGACTTGTCCAAATCCTCTTTTGTCGATTTTTTAAGTTATCATCTAGTTACTAAAGCTGAAATACAAAGTCTACTCGATGTGTCTCACTTTGTAATGATCTACTAATTCCGTCAAGAATCAAACTAACATTTCGTAAATAATCATGGATACCAAAATCACTGTCACACTGAGTACTGAGGTTGGGATTTATGAAAAAATGACTGGAAGGTTAATGTGTCCTCGAATTTGCTAACGTAAATCATAAGAAGATCTGAATGCATGGAGGAAAGAGGAATGGGCCACGTATGAGCTTAAAAGCGCCAAACTTCATTCCGTGTCTCTCAGAAAAAGAGCTTTTATGTAGCTGAAATGCATGTTACTGTGTCAGCCGTGTCAAGAATTCTGTGCGGTACCCATAGAGTACGTGAAGTTGAGTATTACTGCGGATGCAACCGTGAAAATAGTAGACAGAATGTCGTCAAAATCTATCCATTGATGTAGAGTGATGTGCAGAACTTTCGCGTTGGCGGGACTACAATCCGCACCTCTCTTTCCGAGAGCGCGTGCTCTATCCGTTACACTACTGACGCCCACTTCGCACAGCACTTTTTCTGCACTACAACAGCAGCCGCCAGCCGTCAATGGCCTGGCCCG
Source organism: Parelaphostrongylus tenuis (assembly GCA_019055375.1). Taxonomy (NCBI): domain Eukaryota; kingdom Metazoa; phylum Nematoda; class Chromadorea; order Rhabditida; family Metastrongylidae; genus Parelaphostrongylus; species Parelaphostrongylus tenuis. Next base: position 162,444 of record JAHQIW010002736.1, read on the forward strand.
GGTAGTCGGTCTCGACATTGAACCCATTCAGGCTGACAGATTATGGGTATTGAAGATCATCATTTGAAACATTATACCACCTCTAGAAGCAGGTCAGATAAAAAGAATATCTTGATCTTCAATACCGAATACCTGTCAGCGTGGCTGAAGTCATTGTCGAGGCTGACTACCCGGGCCAGGCCGTTGACGGCTGACGGCTGACACATAGATGCGCTGTAGCGTAGAAAGAGTGCTGTGCAAATTGCGCGTCAGTAGTGTAAGGGATAATGTACGCACTCTCGGAAAGAGTGAGGCGCGGGTTCTGGCCCCGCCTGACGCAAAAGTTTTGCACATCACTCTACATTAATGAGTATATCTAAAACATCATACCACCGCTGGAAGCGGGTAGATATAAGAATTGCATTTGATCGTCAAGATCGTCGAGACATGCTTTTTCCCAAAAATCCTCTGGAGAACATGTCAGAAGCTTGATACCGATTGCTCGGTAATACAAAGAGAAGGGCTACTGACAAGTTATAAGATGTAGAGTAAGGTAGACAAAACACGGTGCAAGCTTCTGCTGAGGCGACCACGTACTAGGGTTAAAATGAGTTGACTGGCCCTCTCCAGAGAAATTTATTTGCAGTTGGAAATCAATTGTACATCACGGAATAGTACTTGTAATTATCAGTACTTTCAGAGAAGAATATCACCTTAGACGACCACCTATTCGGATATGAAGTATGATCACTTGCCTCTTCCTTTAAATCTGCGGCCTTCGTGGAAGGAAATGAATTACCTGAATCAACAACCGCTCGTGTTGAGTAACTAGATTCAAATGAAATATGGAATGCATGTGAAGACTGGTGAGTTTTCTTATCATACATATTTGGATTTACTTGTATGGTCCGTCTCTTGTCGATCCATATCGTGTTTTCGTCTAACCAGCTTTTCTTATTGAGCAAGATTATGTATATTTCGAACTTCTATATTCCAATTTAGGGTCTTTCTAAGCGGTTGATTTGCCTTCTTGCTATAGGACTTTTTCCAGCCCCTGATTAATGCACTTAATCCAGCTGAAATAGAAGACGCAGAAAACTGCCTGAAATATGATGATTCATATCACTAGCTACAACTGAATTGCATACTACTGGTCGCACGAAGAATAATACAAACTTATTCGTTGCCACTCTTATAAAAAATTATTCAGTTTTGTGATCGCTTGAACAAATTGCTCATAGAAAGTTATGTGCACCAGCCATTTGCCTATTGAGAATCGTGCCGCTGCAGCCACATTCTCATCGACCATGAGAACAACTAGTTGAATGAAGAACTTCAATGAGAATAAAACACACATTCATTGTCTCTTTCTTTTATACGATCAAATTCTCATCTAAGTGGTTAGAGGTGCTCTGCGTCGCACACGAGGTCAATGGTTCGATCTAGCGCTCATGGCTCACCAAGCCATCTATCCCTCCGGGGTCGGTAAATTGGTACCAGACAGGTCTCAGACTTGTCTGGAAGGATAAACAGCACTGACTCGGTTCAGCGGGAGGCCACCGCGAGTCCTTGTAAAGGCCAGATATGCATTCAATCACCTCAAACGAAATTAAAAATTGAAGTCGAATGCATGGCGCATCCCTCAGGAGTTGATCAACGCCGAGAGCTGTGTCCTTTATTTTTTATCCTTTTATCCAATTCATGCAAGCAACATTGAGAATTTATCGCATTCTTATACAGATCCACAAATTCGTCACACTGACAACAATTCTGCCCTAATTCTAATTGGATCGGATGTATTCGGAGAAGGTGGACAATCTCACTGAAGAAAATCAGACTCTTTGAGCATGATTAACCACGAAAGCAATACGAGTCTTTCCACCATTTCTATTACTGAACGTTTACATGTGTTACACTTAATAATGATGTAGAGGATAAATAAAGAAACACTTGAAAATGATTGAACCCGTTGAATGCGCATACATTCGAGTCAGTTGGAGATGATTCAATTCATGACTAAATCTAACGGATTTATCGCGTATGGTTGACACGAGGTGGGTAGTAGTAGGAACAGTAGTAATTATCGCAATTCATAGGTTGATGGCTGGCTTTTCGGCAACTTCCCTTTCTTAAGAGCCCTGAACTTATGGTGCGTTAGACTATTCATATGATTCAGTAGGTTATCGACGCATATAATACCCTCCTCAATCAAGTCAGAAAACTCGGAGAAAAGACGCCACTTCTTGGGTGATATTGACGCATTCGTCCTCCCGCTTTGATTCTGGACTCCTGGCGTTTATCCAAAGGTTTCAAGAACTTTGTATGTAATGTTTTAGACTCCAGCACCGGATCATGACAGCTACTTCAACATCATTACCGCTATGCTTTCGTGCCTTAGGCTCACCTAGACAAACAACTTTTCCATTTTTGAATCTACGATCTAGAATTCTTTATGGGAAAACAGACTGTCTAACCGTTTCACTGATGTATTCATCCTTGAATGCTTTACGTGACATTGAATATGTTGTGCCCACACTCTCACAATGCCGCCTCTTCCGTTAGTTCAGGTCAAACATTTTTCTGATGCGATCTAAAGAATCACTACAACACTTCAAGGCCACCTTTTTCAGGCGTCTGTCGATAGCCCCACTGATGTTGGTTGATAGAAAGAGCATCTTAGAAGGAAGTCTATTGGGTTCAAAATATTATTTTAGGGTAATCCTACTTTTTGAACTATTCCGAATGGCTGGATCTTGCAGTCATTGGAAATGGCTATTGTTCATACCATTTTCTCCAATATTTCCCTTTCCATTTCTTCTATTTATAGTTTTCCAGCCGAAGTGCATTTTTTATTCAGAGCTTTTTTCATGCACAGCATGGAAGAAGTAGTGCACTAGTATAGTTTTGCACCTTTTTTCTGGACACCATTTGTGCTATAACTGCTTCTCAAAAGCTTTATTTATTAGCAGTTCGAGAATGCAAGGGGTCGGTGATTGAGAACACGAGTCTGAACCTGAGACATAGAGGTTATATGTCAAGGATTGGTGTTTGTCGCTGACTCATTGCGAGAAATATTTTCTCAACCACCGAAATATTGAACTATGAAGACAGTGCTTTCAGAGGGCCAATAGTTGACGAATCGGCAAGCCATACATATTACTTTTCTTTTCAGCTTCTGAGGGTAGCTCGGAAATGACTTGCATCGCATAGTTATTTGATACGCTTGTATAAGGCGAGGTAACACCAAATGACTTCACTACATGAGAGTTGTTTGTTTCCGCTCACTGTAGGTGACTGAGAGATATTTTCGCATTCCTTCCCGTTAGAAGGGTGAATTAAGTGTTATTGATCATTCGAAATCCTGGATCTCAAGCTGCTGCATTACGTGCTCGTATCTTGCAAAAGCCTTTTTAACAGTTCTGAACCATTCAAAATAAAATTATGTTTCACACAAGCTCTCCCTTTTATTATTATCACTTCTATATGTAGCTGGACAAAACTTATTTCTCAAACTGCTAGTACTCGATAGCGTGAGTCTCGAGAAGTTCGAAAATGTGTTTGCCTTCTCAAAAACGCTTTCTTGCAGCGTGTAGCAAAAAGAAAAGTTTTTTTTTTGCTCACATGCGGATTTCTCACAGGACGGGACTCTTCCGTTCAATTATACGCATCCATTCGATAGCGTAACAATTACAATTGTTCGTCGATTACAACGCTGTGCCTACTTTCTAAAAACTCTAGTGTAGTAGGGAAAATAAGAGTGAATGTTGAACACGACGCGCATTTGCTTCTTGGCTGGTGTGTGTGCGTGACCTTGGGTCGATATGCGTCTAATCGATTGTGGTCGCGTAACCCACATACGTAGCGCGATTTTTGTTCGTAGCGCAGTAGGTTAAAATATCAGCCTTCGATTGGTTACTAAAACTCCCATGAAAGATCCTGTCCAGCGAAAGGGATCATTCCTTCACTCCGTGCCGTCTAACGGATTAGTACTTTTGGTATTGGTTAGTTGGTCTGGTACAAATTTAATCAGATGAGAGAGTATGAAGTTAAAACAACGCTATTCCATCTGTTGTTCCATCTATACAGCTTATAATAGATCGATCATTGAATGTTGATGGATCAATAAACACATGATCATCAGTAGAATTGGTTGATATCTTTGATGAGGAAGCGTAAGGCAGGATAAAGTGGACTGACATTTCTCAAACGAGACAAAGAGAGACTAAGTGCTTCGAATGAGAAAATCGCTTGTATTACGGTATTACGTATAATATGTCATCTGACATAGTATCAATATCACACCACATAACATATATGGATATATGAAATATGGTCTGATATAGTGTTAATACCACACTATATTAGATCATATCTTATACGCAATACTGTAGCACAAGCGTTTGATCTACCCTACAGGAAGAGAGGACATTTATGAGATCGGACACAACATATTCATGTCAAGTAACTCATGTGTGGATGAGTACATCAGCGAAACGAATAGACAATCTTGTTTTCGCAAAAAAAGAGCATCGAGATCGTAATTTCAAAAGTCGGGAGGTGCACTTCTAGGCCCACCTAGGACTCAGTTGCAACGGTGATAATTTTCACATGGTTTTCACGATTTCGGAGCAGGAGTCAAAAACATGAACGCGCAAAGCTTTGGAAATTTCTTAGATAAACGATTGGAGTCCAGAATCAAAATATAAGGACAATTACGTTACTATCACACGACAAATGGCATTTTTTGAGGTCTTCTAACCTGACTTGTGGCGGTATAGAAAGGCATCGATGGTTTAGTGGTCTATACGATTAGTCGACACACCTTAAATCCAGGCGCTGAAGAATATGAAGTCGTCGAAATGTCAGCAATCGAACTGCTGTAATTACAACTGCTCCTGCTATAACCAACCTCGCATCAACGAAGCAAGATAATTCCGTTAGATTTACTCAGGAATCGAATACTCTCTGACTGTCTCAAATATATGCGCATTTGAAGGAGTAATCATCATTAATTGTTTCATATTTATCCGTTACAATATTATTAAATGGAACACATATAAGTGTTTAGTAAGAAAAATGTGATAAGACTCCAAATGCTCTCGTGACTAATCATGCTGAAAGGAATCTGATTTCTTGGTGAGATTCACCAGCATGTCCAAATAGTTCCGATATAATGATGAGCCGAATTGCTGTTATTGTGATAAATTTGTGGATCTGTTTGGGATTAAGGTGCATTGTTAATATTATTTGCACGAATCTGATAAGAGAGTAGATAAGAATGCGAGTTTATAAAAGAAAGAGGCAAAGGATGTGTGTTTTATTTTTATAGAAGTTCTTCACTCAACTAGTTCTCATGATCGATGAGAATGTGGCTGCAGCGGCACAATTCCCAATAGGCAAACGGTGGGTGCACATGCTTTTCCGTGAGCAATCTAATCAAACGACCACAAAACTGGATAACTATATGAGTGGCAACGATATTCCCAATGTGACCAGTGGTAGCGGTAGTATGCTATGCAATTCTACTACTTGTAGTCATTTGAAAAAGTAGAACTGATGATCATATTTCAGAATGTTTCCCGCCTTTTTCATTTTATCTAGGTTACGTATATTAACTAGCTATTAGAAAAAGTCCTGTGGTATGACGGCAAACCGGCAAATCGTCCGCTTAAAAACACCTCAGCATGGGCATACAAAATCTCAGAATAGAAATAATCTTGCTCTTACGAAGAAAAGTTAATTAGATGAAAAACGAAGCAATATCGACTAGAGAAGGGTTGCACAAATGAACAGAATGTGTATCAAGAAAACTCACAAGTCTTGTCAGGATTACTATTGTTCACTGGATTCTGATGAATCAATACGAGCGGTTGTAGTAACTAGATAGTTCGTTTTCTTCCACGAAAGGTGAAGATTAGAAGAAAAGGGAGAGTATTGTCGATACTCAATAGGACACTTGTTTATAGTGGTGTTCTTCTTGGAGAAAACTTATATGTTCAATTTGAAAAATCAACTTGGTGTCTAAAATTCCTTCCCAGCTGCCATTGCATTTCGTTGACGGAGACCAGTCACAAAAACGTATTTCCATGGTGTATGTGAGTGTCATAGATTACATTTTTAGCCTGCTGGAGTGATTCCTACTCTTTGCCTGTAGATTCGCTCTTCCTTTCTTCTCTTTGTAGCACCGATCCATCAATACTTCACCCTTATAATGTAATCTCTAAATTCTGAAATATTACAACGCTCGATGATTTCGATGATATTCCGCCCGCCTATTCTCGCTGTTGTATGCGCGGTTATATCCTAACGTTCATGCGTTCCTGAATTGCTGTACAGACTTCTCGACGTGGCTAAAGTATCACCTACATCAAAGCTGCACGACAAACTGTTCTCTAAGAGGGAGTACTAAATGAGAGAGATGAGTGTGCGTTTCGCGTTTAATAGCTGTTCGGTGGTTCCAAGCTCAAGCATCTCCCAATCCACTCTACTCCCGTTCAGACCTTATGATTTATATCAAAAATATAAGGTAACATTGCTCTTCTAGTAATTTTTTTCATAGAACTTGGCAGTGATAGTAAGTGTACTAATAGGAACAATATATTTGATTGCTCAAAAAACGTTAGATGGTTTTCGACTGTTTCAAGAGACCATTTCAAAGTGAAATATTTCAAGAGTCTTTCTATTTCAGCTTTGGTAACTGGATGATAACTAGAAAAATCGACGAGGGAGGATTTGGACAAGTTTATAAAGTTTGCATTGATTCACCTTCGTCAGGAATTATTAGTGTGAAGTAAAAAAAGATCGATGCTTGATAGCGTTTATTTGAGGTTGAAAACGTAGTCACAAAGAAGCTAGCAGCACTGAAGGCAGAGCCCAACGAAATTGAAGGTGGATCGGCACTTAAACTAGAGGTTAGAAAAATTTTTCACTCTTTCAGTAGTACATAGAAATGAGCGCATTTTGGCTGACTAAGGTCTCATAGCTTTGGTAAGCCAGCGTTCTATCTAGGAGAATTGAAAAATCACCGACTTACTACATTAATGTGTCCTAATAAGTCACTCTTTTGACCAAATATGCATTTAAAAATATCTACGATGTCCAGTGCGGTCCAATCCTAGGCCCATAATCATGCTGAAGACTTGTTTACTAACCAGGCATAAAGATTACTCCATGCCTTGGTTCACTGAAGCTGATGAGGGCATATGTCAAAAAAACAATCACATTACAAGCCACCCATCGAATAAATTTTAGATGGCTGTGATAAGGGCGATAACGGCAGATGGCGAAAAACCGCATGTTCCTCTCGTATTTCATGCAGCAAAACGGAGACGATTCTGTTACATGATTATGACACTCTTAGGGAAAAATCTTAAAGAATTAAGGGTATGATATATTGATTTGTGATTTCTACCTACATTGAGTAGCGAAAGATCGTTTACCAATAAATTTCGCGGATTCCAGATGCACTGTCCAGAAGAGTTCATGAGCACACAAACATGGTCGAGAATCGGTATTCAGTGCCTATATAGGTGTCGTTGTCGGTCAATATCCAATGCGCAGTCTATTAAAATCACATGCTTTAGCTCGTCTTTTGTTTCAGCGTGAAACTCGTTCATGATTACGGTTTTGTGCATCGTGACATCAAACCGAACAATTTTGTTGTTGGTCATCACGAAGATTTTGATCGGGCCCGGCTTGTCCATATTCTTGATTTTGGCTTATCGAGATCATACGCCGTCCAGGTACGTAATGTAAGCTTGTAGCCCGTAGCATTTACCGAATCGTGTATGTGACGCAGCGGTTAGAGGTGCTCCGCAATGCACACTGGACTGATGTGTCGATCCCCATGTCCTAAATCTACCAGTCTCTTAATCATACCTAAATCGACAACTCTGGCCAATTTGTATGGAAGAACAGAAACACTGACTTGGAAATGTTACTATTAGGGTAAACTACATAGTGCGTCTCACAGGAACTCGTAAACGCTGAGCTTGTCTCTATAATCTTTCACCATGACTTGTTTCTAATTACTATTCATATGAATTCTTTTCATTCATAAGGGGACAGATGAAAAACCGATATTACTTACTGCAGAAGAACTTCTCATAGAGTTGTTAGTAACCATTCGTAAGCTAAGACTTCAGGCTACAACTTTACATCGCCGGTTTTCAAAAAAGGCTTTTTTGAATTTTCCATAGGAGGAGATTTCTTAGCTTCAGACACGCATATTTCTCGACGGACGGAGCTCTGGCTTTAGACTCTTAATAATCAATCGTTAGCGTAATCGGATTCTATCTCCACGCTTTATGTATATCCTGGAAAGACCGGTTCATGAAACGCAGCAGGTAAAATAAAAATAAGTGCCACGCCACTGGTAATTAGTCGACTTCTCACTTGAGAGCAGCGAAGTCACGCGAGAATCACGTGGGCGCTGGCTGCAGCGGCCAGTGAACAGTCCTATGAACGCGTAGAGAAGTATTGCGTTAGCAGCCACGTGAGCGCCACACCCACCGCGACGTGAACTGGCTTTAGATCGTCCATTCTCACACATCGAACTCAACATATTTAACTTGCTGCGTTGCAGAGAAACAATTCACGATTTAAGCGCAGTATTTGCATCGCGAAGCAAAACCCTATCTTAGGATTACTAATAGTCCGAGGAAAGTGCTATATCCGGCGAGAATATGCGCTACATTTGGATGGATATCACAGCGTCATAAAAGAGTGTTTTGTAAAACCGGCGACATGGAACTGTAGCCCTAAGTCTCAGTATTCTAAAGTTTACTAATACTCCCGTGAAAAGTTCCTCTCCAACAAATGAGATCGGTTTTTCATGTATCTCTTCATAAAAGAACTTCACCTTAGATGATTTTGACGACATATTCAAACATCTCATTGCTCGTATCTTTCTAATAGTATAGTCATTCAATAGCAACAGTGAAACCGCATGCGGTAACTAGCAGCCGCATATTATGCTTCGTCATTCAAGCAATTTCGTATCGAAGAGAAATATATGAAATAACTTCAGAAAGAAAAAAAATGGGTTGCAAGACGAGCACGCGGGACGGCCGAATTTCGAGGGACACTGCGATATTGTTCGCCAAATGTGCACGAGAAAAAGGAACAAGTACTAGTAACTGAACTTTATCGCCTATATTCTGATTTAGAAGAATTAGTGCTTTTTAGGGAAGACGAGATGACCTCTGGTCGCTTTACTACGTCCTAATTGAGCTGCACTGTGGTCTTCCTTGGCAAAAGTTAAGAAACAAGCAAAAAGTAATAACACTAGAGATTAATATGGACAAAAATTGGCAATCATTGTGTAATTGTTTAGGTCGAAATGGTGAAGATGAACATTAGCGATAAGGATCTCGTGCTTAATTTTCCAGGTCAAATTTTATCCCACGTAATCGTCTGCAGTCTTAAAAATGAATTGGCAACTCGAGTAAAACATCATTCGAGCAAAACTAGCACTGGTCTGTGCTGGGCAGCACAGGTGACAAGTGAGCCCCGTCCGGGCTCGCTATACAGATGCGGAATCCATCTAACTGATTTCTTGATTAGAACGTTGAAATACCACACCTAGTGTAATTGTTGAAAAGATGAATTCATGCACGTCAAAATGATTGCCTGTTCGTGCCTGTCTGTCTTAATGTGCCTATTTGTCTCAATACTTGACAATTAGTATCCCCAAGTCTCCAAGCTTTGGTACTTCTGCCCATCGTCTAGTTATGCAGTCACCGACTTCTGTGATACAAACCGAGCTTTTGTTCGAACTCCGCACCGGAAAGCTTCCCTCTGATTCAAGGAATAGGTGCCACACATGTCTGAGAAAGATCTATCGATGCCGAAGATCAATTACTGCCTGTGAGTAAGAATTTGAAACGCTGCTATATCAAGATCTAGTTGGGATCAGCCGACTGTCCGTCATCAACATATAAAGAACGCGGAAATTCTTGAACAGCAATAGACATCGGACTCAATTTTCAGAATTCCCTAATCTATGGAAATGAATCGAATGTGGCACTGGGATCCGCAGAGTCTGGGACGTCGGGTCATGCAAAATATACAGAATCAAACAAAGATGTGATTGAGCCTATACAGAGTTCACATTTGGCTCGAAAATTCTCTGAGAAAAACTTGATCAGAATGGTTTTATCATGAGTTGTAAGGCAAACATGATAGGGTCCTTCTGCCAATGGCACGCCCGAAACGCCAATTAAATTGAGAGAGATTTTCTGTCTTGTAGCTATAAATTTTCAACAGCATCTGAGACTCCTGTGATAAATCGATCCACAAATTGCAGACGACGTTATCAGACGAGTTTTGAAAGCAGAATAATAAACACTTACATTTTTTTATCCATAGAGATCTACATTTCAGTTGAACTCCACAATATAATACCATATCTCCGAACTCTTGACTACTACCAACGGCCTAACTATTCGTAAGAAGCATCTTAGCTTGACTTTCCCCATCTCTAATAGAGTTTTTTTTTTCGTTTCCAGGATGTTCTACGACGGTTTAGTTGCGGTTATGAAACGCGTAGGAGCAAAAGCGTCTGATCCATATGATTGGGAGGTGCCGGAAGGAGTAAAATACATAGTATGCACGAATTTCACATAAAAATAAGTATAGAAGCTGTTTATCTCATAATTATTATTTGAACCAACATGTCATGGGGTATGTTAATGGGCTCTCGTACAGCCGGATACAAGCATTTCGGCCTTGCAGCATTGTCAGTAGGGCAGGCCCTTTGTCTTTAGCGAATCCTCTCGCGGGCCATAATTATGAGATATTATTTTGAGGGTGGTCTTAGTAAAACACTCTAATTAAAGGTTTTTCAGAAGTTGTTCATTCAGTAGGTAGAATTGAAGTGTAAGCGAGTACATACAGATTCCGTTGCAATTGATACTCCTATAAATTTTGGTATTCAGGAAGAGCAGAGGAAGAAAGGATCATATGAATGGGAAAACGCAGCGGAATTTTTCAAATCAGATCCCATTAAAGTCAATTCCCCTCCTCCACCAGTGTCAAAGAGACGTGTAAGCTACGTAAGTCCTTTATTTTCAAGATGGTATTCTGATACTTATCAACAATTCAGTCTAAGTCGATATGACTGGAAAATAGAAAAACAGAAGACAGATAATCGATGATATTTTAGGAGCTGGGCAAACTTTCCACATTGGTGTCACTCGATTCGAAGAAACAACATTCACAACAATCACGTGCATCGTCTGCCAGTCCAGATGTCGATAAAGCAAATTTTCCATCCGAAGAGACTCTTCATGAAATGCAAGGGAAGCTATCATTGTTTTACGGAGTTGAGGAGCAGGCCCAACCAGAACTAAAAGACATGTTACTACAGTTTATGGGAAAAGATAAGGAGAAAGAAAATGAGATCAAACAGCGGGAAAAAAAGCTCACATCAAGAGAAGGAGTAAGAGAAATAAAGCAAAAAACAGGATCAATTATAAAACAAAAAGATCGTGAAACACAACACGAACAAATCGTAAGCAAAGAGCCTGCGGAAAAGAAAGTAACGAGCAGAGAACTAGAACCAGTCGATGACTTCAATATGCAGAAAGATGAAAAGGCGAAAATAAAACATAATGCGAAAATCGGGAGTAAAGACCCTGCACTGGAGAAGAAAATAAATGTCATGAAAACAGAAACTGAGACAACAGCAAGCAAAGAAGCTATAGAGGAAACGAAAGCAGCAACGACGATGAAGCCGGAAGCAGCCGATGACGTCAAGAAAAAGAAAGACGGAAAGACCAAAATAAAACAGAACGCTGAGAGAACCGGAAGTAAAGAGCCTAAACTGGAAAAGCAACCGACGAATAAAAACCCTCCAAAACCAGCCGATGGCCGTAATAAAAGAAAAGGCTCGAAAGAGAAAGCCTAGCTACCCACACAGTTATTTTCGATCAGTGCCGAACGAAACTCTCTAGATAGAAGAGCCGCCTAGAGCTATGACTATTGGATCGAGTACTCGAATCTTAGATAATCATTTTAAAATGAACCTTCTTCTTCTTCTATTAATTTATAATTTCAAAATAAAAATTGTTTGAATGCTCAAGAATTATTGACAAGTCGACATTAAGGCTTACAAGAATTTTCATTTCATCGACCTTGCAGTCCTAGTCACGATTATTCCATAGTATTGTGTGATATGTAGGATATTCAACCCCTAGCGCGAGCTGAACTCGAGTTTCACCAATACCGGGGCGCATGCTACCCACTACACCACATGAGCCGCCTTTTTTGCCACCATTCATTCCTCAATTCACAGCAACAACTCATGGGCATCATATTATCGTATTATATCGGCTTACCGAAATGATCAGTGGAGGAGCGATATCAGAGAGGTGTACTTGGAGGCGTAGCCGTAAAGCGCGCATACGATTTGGGTGAGACGCTGATTTATTTACCAAACTAGGATTAAATGTTTTGTTGTCACTCATCAACATTGGGCATACAGTTTGTAACATCAATCCTCTCGGAACAGCGTGTATCTGCTAGAATACACAATTCCTCACAGGCTTTTCTCGTTGGAAAAAATCTCTTATAAATTATCCTGAAGGTTAACTCTTACTGATTTCATTAATATATTTGTTCCCTAAAAGTCTTTTCTATTTCACCTTATCAGCGCAAATAAATAGTAAATTTCATATTCGGTTTGTTTCCTTAATTCGCTTCAGGCTGTGCATGACTTTTCGTTCAGTCATTGGACTGCTCTGATCTTAAGAATTTTGACGCTAAGATTAATTCTTGAGGAAAAAAAAAGACATGTAAAAGCAGGAAGAAGATCGCGTTTTGCACTATAGATTTTTTTTCGGTTATGACAGTTTTATATGCGCGAAAGGTGTGGGATCATATAGACAACATCATGGAGTATAAGAGTACCACAAAACGCCTACACATTCACCAAAACGGAGGAAAAAAAAACTAAATACTGAGAATCGCGCGCCGCTTGCTAACCGTGATGTGAGGTCGATTAGCTGTCCTCTCAAAAATGTTTCATCATCCATATGATGTTCATCATATCTTACACGTTTGCATACAAAAAACGATCTATATTTAATTTCACAGAATCGATGCCATTTCAGTGAATGAGTTCAATATCACAATATAATTGTAAACTCATCTATATCCCAATTGCATTCAATGTTAATCCAAATGAATAATATATTGACAACGATAGCAAAGGCGCTGATCATGTAAGGTTACAAGTATGTTAATCATGTAAGGTTACAAGTATGTACGTACAAATTTTCGTTAAAACAAGTTAGTGTGAGGTAGGGCTTTAGAGCCAATAGTTGAGTAAAGTCATTATGAACTGCTGAAAGCAACTCTAGCACAACCTATATAAACAATAATCTACAGTTCCAGTAATGAAAGCCTAAGAAAAAAAAACTAAGCCGCACATGCCCCATAGATAGTCCTCAATTGTTGAACCTTCGAATAAACTCCACCTTTTGAAATGTGCTCACTAAGCTGAAAAGAAAAGTGTCAGTGCAAATGTAGTTGAGAATATGGAAAACTGAGAATGGGCATCACCAGAACTCTAATGATACTGAGCGATAAGCAAATTTTTGACCTGAAGCGAGAATAAAACCAGCATAGCTTGCTTATGACTCAGCATTTTTGGACAAAAAGAACGTTTTTTTTCTGTGTTATCGTACAGGCATGTTTGAAGGAATCTCTTTTGCTGGACAAAGACTGCTGGAGGTCTATTAGTGATCACTCAATAGCTTAAATTTCAAGCAATTCAAAAATGCCCTTTTTTTGAAAAACTTTTCTACAGCGCTGTAGCATCCAAAATGAGATAATGTTTCACGCGCGCTGAGTATTATCGCGTTTATATCTTACGAAACAAAACTCTCTCGCTACACTTTAACTAACCATTAATAGCGTGGATCTCATAGATTTCAGAAATGCTTTAATTCAGCGTTGTAGCAAAGAGAATAAAACTGTTTTCCAAACACATTGCTTGTTGTCAACAGATTTTTCTCAGAACAGAGCTCTTTTTCTGGACTGCTAGTTAGGCGATTAGCGTTTAATCTCGAAGATTTCAGAAATGCATTTGGTTTTTACAAAAGCCTTTCTAAAACGCTGTAGCAGGAAAGATAAAATCGTGTTCCACAAATGTCGCTCGCTAGCGAGCGCATTTTCGTTACTGATTAGAAGTTTTTTTCAATCGTAGAAATTTCTAAGTTTTTATACTGAAATTGTAGAAGAAACTTTGTCCTATTATTTTAGGGCTTCGGCTTTCCATTTCCATTTCACAATGCCAAATAAACCCGTGAACGAGCTTCACAATAAGCCTAAGTACGAAAAACATATAGACATGTGAAGGAAATCTTAAGGTATCAGCGTCATGTGTTTATCTGAATCTCGTGTCAAAGCGGAGAAAATTATAAATTCAAAAAAGCAATCACACTTAACATGTGGTTGTGCGCGTGTGATCGACTGACCTCATATCGACTAACACACCCACACGCAAGCCGAGAAGTATCGCGCGGGGTGATCAAAGCACCATATGAATTTTTCTACTGCAGAGCAGTAAAACGACGTTCACAAATACCAAATAAAGTTTTGGAATCATTGAATCTTACGCTATCGAAAAGGCTACTAAGAGTCTAAAAAGAGTTCTGTCCTGAGAGAAACACTCGTGTGTGAAACTCAAATCCATTTCCTTTGGTGCAGCACTCTAAAAGGAACTTTTTTGAAAACACGGTCCAGTTCCAGAATCTACGAGATCCACATTATCGATTGTGCACTAATAATCTTAACAAAAAACTTTGCCTTGCGATATATAGACGCGATCATGCGCGACGCATGTGACCCCAGTTTTATTTCGAGTACTAAAACTCGTTTAGAATGCCTTTTAAAAGCAATTACATTTTTGAGATCTCCTGGATTTCACCTCTCAAATACATTTGAAGGTTCAATGGAAACTCTTTGAACAGTGGAATATTCACCCTCAAAAGCGCCTCTTCGTTAACAGAAAAGTACCGAAGATCGAAAGGATCAAAATGCTGGCAAAAGGCAATTCCCGAGCGATGTGCCATGCATCGTTCGAGGTGACTGAGTACATACTGGGCCTTCAGAATAACTCTCGGTCGTCTAATGATGTCAGTGTTGCTATCCTCTCATAGAGCTCTTGTACCAATTCATCGACCCCACAAAGATGGAACGCTTGGTGAGCCTTGAGCGCGGGATCAAACTATCGATCACGTGTACGTCGCCAAGCACCTCTAACCCCTGCGTCGCACAGTTCACTGTAGAGTCACCACAAGTTTTTGACCATTTTGTCAACAACTAAAGATATTTGAAGAACTAACTAAACTAAAAATGAACATTGTCATGTTTGCTCATTAGTGATCTATTCCAAATTTTTAGTACTTTTACGCATTCCTTAATGTGAGGTGTTAAAAACTTGGAATTTGTAACATATTCCAACAGCAAAAAACATATCAAACACTGAAGAACGTACACATCTAAGAACTCGCTCATGTTTTCGCGTCCACTGCTGTTTGAGACGACTGATATCAGCTTGGATCTCTTGTCTTTCCGAATTCTCCTTACAACAATCAAGATCTCTGGAAAGAGAAATGGTCTGAACAAACATGATTGATAATGGAAAATCATGGTTCGTTAATAAGAGACCTCTCCAAAATACGGATTTGTTCGAGGTTAGAACGCTTCTGACGACGAAGATCTCTGAGGAAAGCTTGGGCATAGTCCTTGCATTGCGAGTCATAAATAATGCTTCGGACTGAAAAAACACATCACAATGATTATTGTCATTAAGAAGTGAGTCGTAAAGAGATAATGAAGAACTACAAGATGTAATCATACATCTAAGAATGGTAAATGATTTGCAAAACTAGCGATCCCAGGCAGGAGTCAAACTCCCATTTCACCCATACTGGGACGGGTCCAACTACACAAACGATATCACCGCCTTGCTACCATTCTCAAGCTCACAGCTAATGGATATACAATTTTATAAGAATTCATAATTCTACTGTTTTCAATAACTCATGTCATTCTTTACTTCCTGAGAACATGAAGAACCTTGACCACAAACCGGTGAGCTCTTTCATATAATTGACCTATTGCCTTAACCAATACGATACGGTGGACCCACGGCACCTGCGTCTCTAACCGTACCGTTTTGCGTCTAACAATGGCGTCTAACCTTCAACGTATAAGGTCTAGCAATAGCGTCTAAGCCCCAGCGTGTGCTATCTAACAGAGGCGTCTAACCTCCAGCGTGCCACTGTTAGATGCAACACGTTAAAGGTCAGAATTTGAGAGGCCTGGGTCCGCGGTCTTGTAAGGGTTAGAAAAATACTGCCAAAACGCTGTAATATTTTCTGAAGAAGATACAAACCTCGTGTGACTTATTTTAGTATGGACAACTCATGAAACTTATGTTACATCAAGATTCAATGATTTGCTTGAATGGAACATTGCCATAAGAATACTTAAACATTCGTCACTTGATAACTGAGGAAAAATGGAAGGAGGCTGATAGCTATCAATTCCCATACAGCAATCGTATATATGACATTGATGTTGAAACACTTTTATATGTCCTACACAAAACAATGATAATCTGATATCTTGAGCCTACCATAAGTTTTGTGATAGCACTTATACAGTGCTGGACAGCTGTTTCGGCATTGCAACCTCATCAGTAGTACGATGTCTTTCGGTTCAGCTAGCCCTTACAGTGTATAAACCCTACATACAGAAGAATCAACGCCGAATAACAAATCAACGCGAGTCAGATGACAAAATCCCCCGACACTGCAGTAATCATAACTATTAAAATGAATCATACCTCTCGACTGCTTTTATGGACCTCGCACAAAACAATAACCAATTAACAATTTGTTATTTGGCCTCGATCACTATAAATGTGGGGGTTCATCCCCTGTAAGGGAATAGCTGAACCGAAAGGCAACGTGTTACTGATGAAGCTGCAATGCCGAGACAGCTTTTCAGAACTGTATGAGTGCCACAAAAGACTTCATGATAGGCTCAAGATACATTATCAGTTTATTACCGTCTCGAGCAAGGTCTCAGAACAGTAGCACGAAGAGTCTTATTCAATCAGCCATGATTACGATTGCTGGTCACTATAATGTATGCGAATTTATCGCCTAACTCGCGATGATTTGTTATTCGACGCCGATTCCTTTGGATGAACGGGGTTCATCCTCTGTAAGGGAATGGCTGAACCCAAAGACGCCGTACCATTGGTGAGGTTGCAATGCAGAAAGAGCTGTCTAGCACTATTAACAGATCAAAAAGAAACAGTAGCTGAAAATTACCCGCCTAATGGAAGCCATTCTTGGAATCGAATGCTCACGATTTTCATGACCTGCTGTTGATTACCAACAAGGGAGAAAGTATTAGAACACTGAAAGAAAGAAAACATGTGGCAGATGTCATTAGCTTCTGAGAAATTTTTGAAAGAAGTTACCAAAATACTACACCCCGACCTTGAGCCCGGAGCCAACGAAGGGCATTTTCTGCATGGAGATGACGGACTTGGGCTTTGGCTGCTCCGGTATCGAACACTCCGGCTCATCGAGATCAATATCATCTCTAGCAACGACCTCTGTAGCAGTCTCTAAGGCTTCAGGCTCCGTTGACGTGGCAGCGTCATGTAGAACAGGATGACTCTGTTCTACGGGTGGAGTCATCTAAATTGAAGATTACCGAATGTTTGGAACTCAATATGTAGTAAAAGTAACTCACAGTTGCACCTCTACAAGTGTCACTACGGCGGGGTGTTGGTCGGAAATGTACTCTACCTCGACCATATAATGTTCTTCCAGCCGTAATCGGTCTACCTCGCTTTCCTCCACCAGTTTTCCGATAAATATGTTCAGTCCGTCGACCACCACTGTCAGCCTCATGTCTTTTGTCGACAGCACACAATGATTCCCCATCAGTTCCTTGTCTAAATAATAATTCACGACATTTGTATAGATGCAAAGACGTGAGCAGCTCATTGGTTAAAGGCGATTCGCCACAGATCCGTGGTCAATGTTTCAATTCCGCGCCCAAGGCTCACCAAGTCTCACATAGCTACTTCCGAGGTCGGCAAATTAGTACCACATTAGTCTGGGAGGATAGCAGTATTGACCTGGCCATCAACAGGTCACCGTGAGTCATCATAAAGGCCAGATGGTCATTCAGTGAGCTCTCACAATGCTAGATGAAGTCAAATGCATGGCGCATCTTTCAGGACTGACCAACGCTGTGAGCGTTATTCCTTTTATTTGTTTACAACTGTGGCTTGAGAGTTAGAAATACACAGAATCAGTAGAAGCTTACTTGTGGAAATGCTTGTCAGAATGGACGGGGTCAAGACCTAACGATTGTAGGCAATCATCCACAGTTGGCTTCAGCATGAACTGGTAATATGAAGGCTTCAGCTGAGACGTAAACGATTCGCTATGCAGCTTATTACGTCCTGGGCAACAATCTGCGTGTTTCACGCGATGAGTTACAACCACATGTCGAATAGGGTCTGAAAAAAAAAACGGCTGTTAAAAGAGGTACTCTTTAATAAAAACTTGTTTCTTCAAAGGATGCAAGTCAAAAGGACACGCTAGGGGAACCACTACTCCACAATGTCCAGAATGGTCTACGCTATAGTAATGGTGTGGCAAGAAATTTTCTGGACTTCTCGTTTTTGTTGATTATTTCCATGGCATTTCGGTCTTTGTTCTTACTATCGTTTAGAGCAGCTTTTCGCGGTTATTTTGATATGTAACACTTATACATTTGGGTTCTCTTCGATTATAAGGGGACAAATGAAAAACCAATCTCACCCGCTGGAGAGAAATATTCCACAGGAGTTACTAACCATTCAGAGCTGTTTTCTGGCTACAGCCCCACGAGGCCGGTCTCCGAAAAGACCCTCTAATAAAGTTGTAAAATCCAAAACAAAACTATGCCTCAAACGTGCATAATTCTTGCCGGACATAGCTCTTTCTTTAGACTATTAGTAAAGACTCGATAGCGTAACGTTTACTGATTCCAACGCTGTGCTTATTTCCTGAAAAGACGGTTCCACTGTAGTGCAGCAGGAAAATAAGTTGAATTCACATAGCGACTAAGTTGTCTTCGGCCAATTCAACAACCATCGGGTGAGGCGGAAAGAGAGGTGCTCATTTATCGATTCATTTTCAACCGGTCTGATGAAATTGCGATCATCGTTATTCAATTAGAAATTCTTTTTCAGCTTCGAAAGAAAAACTCCAGATAAAGCGTATGACTCTGTCATAAAAAGACTTCAGATACTTTTATTTAGCCATGAATACGGACAAATCGATCATCAATGATATTTGAGATTTTATTCCTCACTTTCGAAAATAAATCAGATCGAACGAATAACTATGATATTAACGATTTTCTCTACAAGATCATACGCTCCGACATCGAAATCTCATAAGACCGATAAAAAATCGACCAATCATCGCGTCAGCGCACCTGCCGCCTGACCCAGCGGCCCGTGAATTAGCCGAAGATCATACTCGCGCATATCAACTTAATTTTCCTGCTGCTTTGCAGAGAAACGGCCCTTTCAGGATATAAGCGCAGCGTTGGAATCAGCAACATCAAGCTTTCAAATGACTACCAATAATCCAAAGAAAGAGCTCAGTCTGGCGAGAAATGCGCGTCTGGAACACAAGGGTTTTCCATCTGCAACAACGTCAAAAAAGGCTCTTTCGAAAAGCCGCTACGTGGGGCTCTAGTTGGAAATCTAAGCCTTCGAATGCTTACTAACACTCCTATGGAAAATTTTCCTCCAGCAAATGAGGTCGGTTTTTCCTTTGTCCCCTTATAACCGCAAACCACATGTTCTAAAATCCACTACTCCAGGAGCAAAAACGATTGTTACTGCATCGAGCATCGTTTAGGTTCATGTGGTTCTTTTGCAGCAACGATACTCGTGTGGCATTACGAATCGTTTTTGCTCTCGGGATAATTCTATTTCAGTACAAATGTATAATTATAACCGCAAGAAGCTGCTCTGAAAGATAGTAAAAGCAAAAACTAAATGCACGGAAAATCAACAAAAATGAAGAGGTCCGCAAAATTCCTTGTCAGTCCAATATCTTGTTCTTCTTCCTTTTACATTCAAACGGACAATAAACAAAGTTCTACTAGATTAGATACCTTTGTTAGTATTAGTACTCTGCTCTCTCAGTAATTTCGTGGGCAACTGGCTAGATGCACCACCAAGTCTTCTTAGAAGCCTCGAACTGTCTTCAGCATCACGAATGGCGTTGTCGGTAAGAGCTTGGACGGATCCACGTGAACTTAGGCGAGCTTGTTCAACAGTCAACGTCCCACTCGAACCACTACATGGCCTCTCCTGTGATATCCTGGAAGCTACTCTTCAATTCTTCAATTCCTATTCTTCAACTTAAAGACGTTGTATGTGAGAAAAAAGGGGATTTCCTAAAGAAAACCGCCTCAGTTCTCGATTATGTCAATGCTAGCATATGATACTAGCTCGAATAAGATCGCGTTTAGTTATTTTTCAAACAAGGACATCATTGGCGGTCTGGTGGACTTTCTTGAAACATGTAATGAGATAATCAAAACTGAACTCACGTATTGGGCCTGTTATGAGCGCCGGAAGTGGTAATATCCCCTCCTGGATGACGGTAAAACTCTCCACCAGCCGGTGCACGACCTGTTTCCACTCCCAAATTGACTCCAGCAAAGGCGCTCTCAAGTCTTCGAACTTCCTTAGTCAACAGATCACGACCCGTTGATACTGTGCTTTCACTTCCAACACGCGACAATGCCTATATAAACAAACTGAATAGAAGTAAAAAAGACAACTGCATTCTTATCTCTTTCGGGACCGTGTAGCCACCTCCCCTGCATCTCTATCACCCAGCGTGGGAACACACTGCATGTATTACTGTATTTTGTCAGTTGCAATATTGTTGCTATTTCCCTATATATAACATGACATATTTACATATAACATAGTGTAGAAAAATAACAATAATGCAATTGAAATAATACAACATTCGAAGCGCTAGCACAATGGAGGTTAGAGATGCAGAGGACGTGGAGCAAACTATCCAGCGTTGCTACGGTGGGGTTAACGTTGCAAAAGAGGTAGGCCCTTGGTCCCAAAATGGTTAACACCAAAAGTACACACTGGGGACGGTGACCGAGTGGTCAGTGAGGCTCGATGCGCGATCGACTCCCCATCCCTTCCACCAAACGCTTTCCGTCAATCAGTAAATATGGAACACCCGAGCCTGGTTATTCTCGAGACTGCGTGATGTGCTCAACAGGTATTCTACGATGTTCGCGAGAAGATGAAATCCTTAAGCAAGCGATAGTTCGATGAGACGAAGCGAACATGTACTGGATCCCAGACAGGGTGAAAAGCTGTGACATGGGTCAAATGAAGTGATAAATTAAGTAAAGTACATGCACACACCGTGGCTAATGTATCCAAAGCGCATGACGACGACGACGGTTGATTGAGTCTCTCTTTCGAGAGTCTCTCATTCAAAATAGCTCTCAATCCATTCATTAATTTGTCGCTCTGAGCTTGCAGTTCTGAACTGAATCCATTACCGCTTGCAAGTGAAGTTTGGCTAACGATCCTCCGTAAAGGATCATATATCTGAAAAACGTTTGATGCGAATTCTACGACTCAAAACCTCAAAACACCGATTGTTCCCTACCTGGTTTGCTCTTGAAATGGGTTTCCCGTGTTGTTGATGAGCAGAACTAGACCGAACAGGGCTCACATGACGTATTCTATGATCATTTCTCCTCGATGCATTCGGACGTAATCGTTCTTGTTTCAACGGCATTTCCAACGATTGTGGAATTCGAATAACGGATGGGAACTCGTCATTAACGCGGAGAAGTGATCGGGATTTTTTCGAAAAAGATTGACTGTCATCCAAAACCACTCCGAAGGGCATAACCAAAGAGTCTTTGGAGAGAACATGTTCTACAGGCACTTGTTTTATCGAACTGCGCTCAGAATACGGAGGTAACTCTTCTGGTTCATAAGGGAACTTCTCTTTACCAACAGCGTACGACTGAAAAGAAATTGAATAGATATAATGCAAAAAGTGGCTTATGATACCCAAGTATGCTGATTGATTTGCAAAACATTCAACTACAGGCGGGAGTTGAACCCGCGTTTTAGCCATGCAGGCGTAACACTTCCCGTAGATTATAGAATACATCCTCGCAGAAGATATTAAGCCTTTAATGAGGTCTGCTATGGCATTTATAAAGTGCTTGAGACATGGTTTCGGCCTTTCAGCCTCATCAATAGCATGATGCCTTGCGGCTCAGTCAGTTCCTTGTAAGAGGATAAAACCCTACATATAAAGTAATCGAGGCCGAACTATTTACACTCTGCGTACGGTGAAAGAATTCCTTCACATTTAGATGGCACATCCTCTTCCAAAGAAGTGACTGAGCCAAAAGGCACCGTGCTACTGATAAGGCTGAACTGCCAAAACACGCGTCTAGCGCTTTATAAGCGCCATAACAGATATCACTGAAGGCTCAAAATATGGTGCCAGGGCTGATTAATTTCAAGTAAGGTCTCAAAATAATCGATTGTAGGTGTTGACTAAGCACATATCAGGCTGGCGCGAAAGTAACTGCGGCTTATGCAGCGCTGAAATTTGCCATTTGATCTTGAAATAGATTCCAAGGTGTGGGTGTGCATCTCACGCTTATGCCTTCCTGCTAGCGACGTATTACTTGCTGCTCGTTTCAAACTATGGACAGGACGATGGTTGGTGCAAAAGTAATGGCGGCTTCACATAGAGAGTTCAAAATGGGTTGTAAAGCAGCAGAGACAGCTCGCTGCATCAACGACGAACTTAGCTCAAGAATAGCTAACGAACATGAGATTCAGCGATGTTTCAAGAAGTTTCGTAAGGGAGACGGGAGTTTCAAAGATGGAGAACGCAGTAACAGGCCGTGGAAAGTTGACAACGACCATCGGGGAGCAGTCATTGAAGATGCTTCTCTTATATATGGAAAATTGTAAAGGAACTCTCGACCAATCTATGATCGCCCGTCATTCGCCAGAACAAAAGAAAAGTTACCAAAAGTGATTGGAGTTTTAGAGCCCCGTAAAACCGCAATCACTTTTACACCAACATCGTATGTCCAATAGTTGTCAGCTTCACTGGTTTCACTGTCTCTATGTGCTTACCACACCAAATCCGTTATTGGCTGGTTGTTAACAAATACGATGCTTTATGGCAACGAAATAGTGGTAGCAAAGCGGTGGCCTCTATGATTTAGTGGTAGCACGCGCTCTCTGGAGTGGCGAAACAAGGGTTCACCTCCCGCGCGGAGTCGAACGCCTTGCATATCACTCATCATTCTTAGATTTATATTTGCGACATCCTAAAACTGCTAATAAAGTGCGGAAATAAGAATTCTCGTAATTCAAAAAAGTCAAAGAAGTGATAAATCAACAACTCTGCGTAGTCCCCCCCCCCCCTCTCTCTCTCTCTCTCTCTCTCTAAACAAATCATACCCCGTCAATAGAGCAAATCCATCGATCCTGGCCTTCTTCATGCCTCATGGATTCATCAGGTATCGGCGAGAGAGCACGATCGTCGCCCGAGGCCTCCAGCTGAGCATCTTCGCCCATACTAAAATTAAAGTGATAGGTAAAATCACTCTTTTCGGTGAGTAATGAGGATTGAATCATATGGAAGCCAATCATACGACTGTCTCGAGAAGGAAGAGTGGATGGAGCTGTTAGCTCACCATGGAGAGTCAGTTGTACTTAGACACTTTTTTCTTTCAACAATTGCAACATATCTCAGATAATCACTAGGATATGCATCCGAGAGTACCGTCTGGTACGCAAAAGCTCGACGTCAGACGGGAGTTGAACCTGCGCCAAAACCATACCGGAGGCACGTGTTACCATTACACCACCAATATCACCGCCCTGCTTGTCTTCGGTCAAGTAAGCACACATCGGTATCAAACCCAATTTTGTCAACAGCTATTTGAGATGTATAACCCTTTGATGGCCATGTGGGACGTTTTGTCCTGCGCCGCGCGACGTAAAATCCCACTCAGGTACTGTAATAACGATGTCGCGTCTCGTGGGAAGGCAGGCAGACAGCGGGCATGGCTTGACAGAAAACGGCGGTGTTGCGTCCCGAGAAGAAGCGACGGTGCGACGGCGCAACGCCGCCTGCCTATCAACGCTGGTCCTCAAGAGGTTAACTGGGTTTATCGCCGGTATGTGCTCAGCCGCCCGAGCCCGTAAGTGGCTGGTTGCTGACAAATGCGATGCTTGTGGTCGAAGAAAGATGATGACAAAGCGACGGCTTCGGTAGTGTAGGGGTAGCACGCGCACTCGGCATGGGAGAAAAGATGGTTCAACTCCTGTCGAATGTCTTGCATACCATCGAACTCTCTCAGATGTACACTTCAAACATGATACGACTGCTGAAAGAAGACTTCATCTAAATCACCATAATGTCTCTTATGAACAGAAACGACTGAAATTTCGGAACTACTTTGATAATCAATCCGAATCATTTTATTTGACCGCCTATTGCGGTGTTATGACGTTTCTATAAACCCAATGATGCAGAGTGGTGCGCAAAAAGGTTTGTGTCAGCCAGGATTCGAACCCAGATCTCTTTCCGAGAGCATGTGCTGATCCGTTGCACCACCGACGAAAGACCGAACGACCGTTGCACCTGAAACAGTAAAATCTGAGTTCAAATCCCGGCTGATGCAAACGTTTTTGCACACCACTCTGCATCATTGGGTTTACTACTTTGATAGATAGCTCAAACTGTTTTTTTCCCTGATCAGCCAAAACAAAAGAAAAACAAAGAGAGAGGAGAGGAAAATGATTCAAAAAAGAGAAAGAAGAAGAAAGAGATTCCAAAAAGTTCCAGAAAAAGCTCGTTCTTCCAGAAACAAGAACAAACTGTGAATTGTTCGTCAATGCCGAAATCGATAGGGAGGTCATTCCTGAGAACTATTTCAACTGCAAAATAAATAAGCTTGACGATTACGGACCTACATCAAACCGATAAGAGCCATCCTATCACTGCAATAGATGAAACCCTACCTAGAAGACATTACAAACCTAAGTGAACGAAACCCTTCCTGAACGTCAAGGTGGGTTTTCACTGGTGGCCCACTGCTACGCATCAAACTGTTCAGCAATTGAACATCGTTAGGATTCAAACATCAAGGACTACACCAGTCTCAGACACCTCTCCAGGATTAGAGAGAAAGGGGAAGACGGAGGATAGCAAGAACCTTTCAGTGATTAGGGAGAAAGGAGGTAACGGACGGACCGGACCTCCTCACGAATCAAAAGAAAAGACGAAGAGTTCCACGGAATCCTTTCAAATACTAGGGAAAAGAAAAAGGTCGGGGTCTCTAAAAACCTTCTCGGTGTTCGTGAGAAAAGAAAAGAAGGAGATAAGTCCCACAAATCTTCTCAGACTCTGATTAAAAGGAGAGAGACTCCAGCGGGAATTAGTACACCAGTATTTCCCCACGCCACGATATACAACAGAAAAGAAAGCAGTAATCCTTTACATTTGGAGGTTTAAAAGCGGAGATTAAGAAAAAAGAAAAAAGAAAAAAAAAAATAAGCACAGAAAGCCCACCCTGAACCCGCCAGCGAACAAACAAACCAACGGTTCAAATAATTTCAAACCACAGGAGATTGGCGCGCTTTTGCCACGCCCAAATTCTTGCGGGTCCCAGAGAGAAGGTATTATGATTGGAGCGCACTTTTGCTACTAGAGCAGTTCAGTACACAGCCTACCAGGGCAGGACGTAGTTTATTTCTGCCATGAGTATCAGTACAATAGTCGACAATATGGAACTTAATTCAAGAGTTACATCCTTAAAAAATAAAAAATAATCAAAATATGAGGAGAAAAAAAAGAGCCAGTGGTGCAAGTAAGTCATCAAAAATAATCGCAACATACGAGTAACAACAACAACAACAACTTCAGAAACATTCGTATTGAAAAATAAACGAAGAAAAACACAAAGTACCAGTCAACGTACGTGAAAAGAGGATTGAACAACCGCAATGAAATACAGTGAACATCAGAAAAACAACGTGACAATGAGACAACCAAAACGCATGGAATATACGAATGTATCGAGAGGGAATTCTTCCGTAACCCTTTGCGGACGACGAGAGGCCATATTAATCCCTCAACTTTTCCCACCTATTTTTTTGCCGGAAAAAGCCCTTTGTCCAGAATTTGGTGACCATTCGAAAGCTCAAATCCTAGCGACTTCAATGATGTGCTTGATTTCCCAGTAAGCACTCTCATGGCGCTGTCGCAGCAAAAATAAAGTTACATTTCACACTTGGCTTGCTTTGTTTGCTCAGCCAAGGTTGATGAATCGCTCTTATTAAACTATACTAATGCTCATTCGACAGTGCAGATCTCAACGATTCCCAAGATAAACCTGGTTTTTGAAAAGATCTCAATAGTGCGCAATGAGACAATCAAAACGCATTACGAATGTACCAAGTGAGAATTCTTCCCGTAACCCTTTGCGGACGACGAGAGGCCAAATTAATCCCTCAACTTTTCCCACCTCATTTTTTGCCGGAAAAAGCCCTTTGTTCAGAATTTCGGTGACCATTCGAAAGCTCAAATCCTGGCGACTTCATTGATGTGCTTGTTTTCCCAATAAGCATTCTTATGGCGCTGTTGCAGCAAAAATAAAGTTTTCACACTCGGCTTGCTTTGTTTGCTCGCTAAGGTCGGTGAATCGCTTCTATTAGACTATACTGATACTCATTCGACAGCGCAGATCTCGACGACTCTCAAGGTAAACTTGGTTTTTGAAAAGATCTCGATGGTGGGCAATAAGAGCGTAAATACGATAGTTTTTGGTCATGAGGCAAATGAAAAACCGACCTCACTCTGTGGACAGGGAGAGGAAATTCTCATAGAAGTCTTAACAATCATTCGAAAGCTCAGATTTCTTGCTACTGCCTCAGGCGGCCGGTTTTTGAAGAACCCTGTTTTACCGTTCTTATAGAAGGAGATTCGTTGCGTTTCTGACGAGCAAATTTCTCGGTGACCAGAGCTCTTTTTTTGGGCTATTAGTAATCATCCGATAGCGCAATGTTTGCTGATTCCACGAGAAAAATGCGCGTCTTAGACATAATTTTACTTTGAATTTTACAGCGTTATAAAAGGGTATTTTCGAAAAACCGGCCAGGTAAAGGTCTAGCCAGAAATCTAAGCTTTCGAATGATCACTAACACTCCTTTGAAAAGTTCCTGCTCAGCGAATGAGTCCAGTTTTTCATTTGCCTCCTCATAACCAAAAGTACCAAATTACGTTTCACCATCGTGTTTTTCTTCCCACCTAAGAGACACATAACCAGGAAAAGTATACGAACGTGTACAGAAAGTAATGTCCTATCAGAAATACAAAAAAACCTGAAGTTTTCCCTAAAACAAAGGAAAAATCCTTTTTAAGTTGCGAAAATTACGCACGGCTTGCGACATTGATTATGCTGTCGTCCGCAAAGGGTTGAGGTTGTAACGGGATGATCGGCGGCTTACAAGACAAATCGGGTCTACTGGTGACAAAAACAAGCAGACTGGGTCTACAAATTGATGGCCACTCCTCCAGCAGCGATTTCATTTCCTCAAATTCGCACCAGAACTCCAAAGCATCGGCTCTCCTTTAGATCCCATAGGACGTATCGATTTAGGACTTGTGAAAGTCGATTGTTCATTAATTGGAGTTGACTTGCCAAGCGGTGAACTCCGGAAGAAGCCTAAACTCGTTCCTAGCAATTTTCATACTAGCAGATATCTTAGCACCAAATATGGATGCCATCCAACTATAGGAGTCGATACGAAATAAAAGTTGTGTGATAAAAATTCTATGAGATAAGTTAAGCCCTATGCTATGCCGAGAAATAGCCGAACAAAAGGGCTGAGGTCTAACATCTTTTAACCGCTTCGGGAACGTGTACCCACTTCCTCCACATCTCTATCCTCCAGCGTGGCAACGCTGGACGGTCTGCTCCACCATCCTTTAGCTCTCTGACCCCAGCGTGGGAATACACTGAATTCATTTTTGTGTTATTTCAATGTATTACTGCTGCTGTTTTCCTATCTTATGCTATATGTAGATATCTTGAAGCTACTATAAGTAGGAAAATAACGATAATTGATACAATTAAAAAGTTACAATGATATATTCAAGGCATTATCACGCTGGGGGTAGGAGACGCTCAGGAAGTGAGGCAGACCGTTCAGCGTTGCCACGCTGGGGTTAAAGATGCAGAGGAGGTGGATTCACGGTCCCGAAAGGGTCAAAAACACAAGTGGCCTTTTTGAGTGTTCTTTATCCATATTCATCGAAATCACTTATAATGACCTTACTTGGAGAGCTTTGCATCGAAACAGAAGCTCGACTCAGTACAGATGTACCGAACGTAGATGACCGAAGGGCACTGTTGTCGTTAAATGTACCTTCTCTCGCCCAGACATTCCGCCGGATAAACCAGTACACTGGAAAAAGAAAGAACAATATGAACAACTACATAATCAAGAATGCTGTGTGATATCCAGAACGCAGACCACAAGGGGAACTGAACTCGCACGTCACCCATATAGGGAGCGCATGCTACCACTACATCACTGAGGCCATCGTTTTTGCTACCACTCTTTCTCCAATGGATCCTATCGTATGATACCTTTCTGTTCAACTGGGTTTTGAAACTCAGATAGAATATTCACTATCGTCTTCGATAATGTTTTTAGCCATCTCTTCGAGGTCTGTTACGCTACATTCCTGGTTCGTGGCTACATTTCGATGTACGCGCTCTTCGGCGGTATCACCATACATTAGAGCCTTTTCAGCCACTGGCCCTCTGCCACTAAAGTTTCAAAATGAAGAATAGTACACTCTCGGCAATATAGATCTATCTCTTGTCATTCTCTTTCTTTGTGATAGGGGGCGAATGGCTAAGAAAAAGCTCTAATGATTGCGATCCGCCGAAACGAGCGTAAGCTGAAATGTAGCCACAAACGAAACATACGGAAGAGACCTTGAAAATACGGCTAAACATTCTCAAAGACTATGAATTCTGTAGTAGCTCTCAGCACAACCACTAACGAGCTTGGCCTGGTAAGCACATACCGCCTTTTAATCCAGTAAAGCTGAAAGCAACTGGACACATTTGATCTACAACGATTTCAAACTCGCTTCTCTAAATTGAATATAAACGACGGTAACTAAGAGCTTTCGCACTCATATCACACATGTTGTCACCCATATTACTTGGCTAATAGTCATCGTAAAAAAACAACATTTTTTGCCCAGTTCCTCGATAAAAAAAATAAAGCCCTCGAAGCTGAATACCCTGAGGGGTCCGCCATGTACTCGACTTTTCCTGGATACATATCTCACTTTTAGAATAGCTTGCCACTGTATCAAGTCAGTGCTGCTATCCTCCTGAACATGTGTGGAACCAAATTGTCGATCCCGGAGGCAAAAAGGCTTAGTGAGCCTTGGGCGCGAACCGAACTATACATCACATGTGCATCGCAGGACACCTCTAACCACTGCTTGACGGCTTCCGTAGCTATGAAGATAAATAATAAAGTTAAAGCAAACCAGCGATGGCTATTATTCCGGTAAAGCATGCCCACATCAATGATGGAATAATCCACGAGTAGTGTTGTAAGAAAATCAGCACGAAGTCGATGAAACCTGTGCTGTCAAGTGCTGGAAACAAAGTAAAGGCTACGAGAGATGGTGGATAGCGAAAGAGTGAAGACGCTACTGACCTTTATAGACCTGTTTGGCTGCCTGTCCTACTATGCGAATACGGACTGGAACATGAATACTTTGTCCAGTCACCCTGTTCTCTACAGTTATCAAACAATTCTCCGACAGTTCTGACCACAAAGCTGCCGATTTGATGTTGAGCTGGAAAAATTGCTGGATTACATCTTAACCCAAAAGGATAGAGGAGGACACCTCAATCTAAAATTAGGAGTAAACAGAGGTATAAACCACGACACATCAGGAAGCAACTTGTCGCAGCCAAGTTAGAGCTTCGAAGGAAAACAGCTGTGAAGTTACGTGGATGACCCCCAGCCCACCAATGTGGGGTAAAAGCAAACCAAAACTGACAATACAGTTCTCTTAACATGCTAATAACTTCTGAGAATGTACCACCGCTCCGCTTGATTGATTCCACATCAGTGAATAAACAATATCACGCTTATTTATAAGAAGGAATTCACTCTACATCATCACATTTTATAGCAGTGTATGAAATCATAACTACATATCCTATAAAGCTGACTGTTTTGTAGAACTTAAGCACCTCGAATGAGAGATGAACCCGCCTCAAACACTTTCCGCAGACGCGTGTTAACCACTGTACAAACGCGGTCACGGCGTGCTGCCCGGCTATCGCTACCTCCGGGGGTGACACAAGGATTCAACTCACGTCCAAGGTTCAAAATTCCGCGTATCACTCAGTATAATCGCATTTACAAGTAGTTGTCTACATAAGGATTCTATCGCGCACATCTTACTTATTGAACGAAAACGAATCTAGAGCGGACTTCATAGGTATCTATTGTCTGATTCGAAGGACCAAAGACTGCTTTCTATAGACCTCGGGATTTGAAAATAGCACACACTGGATCTCAAAGGCATCTTGTTCACATGACTCGAGGTTGGGAGCAGCAATAGCAGCAGCAGTTCGATAACTGGCGGAGTAGCTGAACGTCAGCCATCGAACTGTTACTACTATTGCTACTACTAAAACCAACTTCGCGTCAACCAAAGAAGTTAAAGTCCTCAAAATCTACATATATATCTGGTTCGTTACCGTTATCCGGGAACAAATGACAAGCCGAATTCATTCGTTGGGACACAAAGCTTTCATAGTTTTCATAGGAGCATAGGAGAGTTGGTAATCATTCGAAAACTTGAATCTCTTGCTGAAGCCGTACTTAGCCAGTTTTTCAAAACACCTTTTCATGATGATGTGACATCCAAAATAGAATTATTTTCCACACGACCACGGGCTTTTTTCCTTATCGCACTTATATCTCACCGGAGAAAACTCCTTCCCTAAAGAGCCAGTTCTCTCTCGATAGTAGAAGTTTTGATAAAACACATATTCTTATCGTTATTGAAAGGCTCTGAAAAACGGCTATGTAGCGCAGTAGCCAAAGATTTGAGCTGTTAAGGGAATATTGACACTCCTATGGAAACTTCTTCTCCACCGAGAGAGGTTGTTTCTTCATTTGTTCGCGGATAACAGAAAAGAACTATTTACTTATTGAATACATACTACTCTCCTAGAAGTAGTAAAAACCCTGGTTTGCGATCACGGCAGAGAAGAAGATACTGTCTTCACCTTGGAAGTTGATCAAAAAAGAGCTGTATGTCTTCCAAGCTCCAGGATTTTCCTCACTGTTAAGTGAAAATACGAATAACATCTGAAGAACAGTGAAAAGTATTCCAGCTGCAATTTCCAAACAATCAAAAGCAGACAAAAAAAATGACGGCTAAACTGCGAGAGGTTTTGATTCGGGATAGCATCAGTCATCAAGGCTTCTCGATGGCCACAACCCTTCGGCGACTGCACTTGATCGCTCTGCATGAGCGATTTTAGCTGTTTCATCAAATTTGTTCCTTCTTTTGAAGGAAATTCTGGGATTCACGAGTTCACTTTGATGCAGCATGATTTTCTATATATCCTCCTAGTTTTTCGTCCATATAAAACTCGTAAGTGTTATGAAACTCGAGTGTGAAACGTGATTTTCTTTTCGCTCTAAACCACACGTTCTGTGAAGATTTTTTGGAAACCGAACTCACGTTCGGATTCATTGAGATCAAGTCTATCAAATGAATACTAAAATCTATCGAAAAGCCAAGGACAGACGCCATCCATGCAAATAATGGGTGTCGCAGGGGAAACGTTATACTCTATTCGCTGTTACAGCGCAATAAGAAGGCTTCTTAAAACCAGGAATAGTGTCGAAATAGCCGAGATTCAAGATTCCAAATGACCAATAAAAGTCCACCAAAAAACCAGCGTCTAGCGAAAAAATCTCCAAGGAATCGTGTTCCGGAGAGGATATACGTTATCCACAAAGCATTGACACACACATACCTTCACTGAGAAGATTTTATTGGCTGCTGTATCCAACGTTGATGGCTTACGCGTCTCGGTGATCGTAATTATGTCTCCGGGACACCCTGAGGCCGTAACCTTGAAATTCACAGAATTCTGGCCATGAATTCGACTGGCATAGAAACACTATCTCATGCTTGAAAGGCTTACGTGACGAAGTTGATATGATGGTACATGCAGTGATAATACCGCCGACTTTTGATCTATATCAGACAGTTGTATCTATAAAACATCGTAAGAAATCGTTTGAAAGTTAAACCGGCAAAAACACAGCAAAGTACCTCCGACTCTACCACATGCATCGCCATATGAAACACTGTCTTTCGTAAAGCATTCGAGATCTAGAAGGTGAATAATATTTTTTAACACTGGAAAAAATGCAAAGAAGGTTGACTGAATAAGAAAAACTTCTGTACACTTACTTGAGAATCACCAATCCACTTTGCGACTAGATTGAGATCCATCTGGGTCGCTCCAGTTACATCTAATCGCACTTGACCGCCTTCCTGCGGACCGACAATGCAAGCATACGATCCTTAATCCGTTAAATTTGTTGTATCGGCATGGGACTGATTTTAAGACATTAAAATGGAATGATGTTTTCTATATACCTAACGGAATTAAGTGGAGAGCTAAAACTCGGCCTCAGACGGGAATCGAACCCGCGTTTCATCCTATCAGGGGACACGTGCTCTAATTACTACACCACCGAGGCACATTTGCCAACCTGTCAAAGGTTGGTGGCTGATAGTTAACATTGAGATGTTGAAGAATGAGTGGTCGAGCAAATGTGCCTCGGTGGTGTAGTGGTTAGAGCACGCGTCCCCGGATAGGAGGAAACGCGGGTTCGATTCCCGCCTGAGGCCGAGTCTTTGCTCGCCACTCAATTCGTTAGGTATATAGAAAACATATAAGAATGTGAAATGCATTAAAATACCATTAATTCTAAAATGGAATAAATTAGAGGACTTACGTGCATCTGGCAGGAAAACAGGACTTGGTAGAAAGTATGTTCACCGCTGGACCGATTTTTTTGGTGGTAAATGTCGCTGTACACTCGAATGGAGCTCGAACGGAAGACAAAGCTTTCAATTGAGCTTCAGTACATCCTTTAAGTAAACAGAAAAGTTATATGAACATTTGCTACGTTGTGAGTGATCAAGTACATTGTATACGGAAGATGACTAGAAAAATGGGCGGATCTAGCAAGCCCCGCTCTTATTTAACTCTTTTCCAGTGGTCATTGAAATCGAGTCTTAAGTCATTTCTCGTTCACCGTCCACCTATGATCCCAACAGATTTGAAAGAAATATTCGCTGCGTCATTTTCATCAGTGGAAAATTACACTTGTAACGAATCGACTCATTTCTTCAAAGCTTCCAGGCCAGCTGAGTTAGATACGATCAGTGTAGAAACCTGCTATCATACAGACTGTCTCTTAACTCAACCATCTTCCATAATCTTGGAATGTGTCATGCACTGCTGAAGCAGTTTCAACGGTTTTTCAACCCTTGAAGCTCGCCGTTCACCACCGCGCGCGACGATTTTTATTATTCAACTTGGGTTTTTATTTCTGATTTGATAAGAAATTCTGGCATTTTCGTCTTACTTTGATATTCCATGATTTTCTATATACCGTCTCTTCTTTATGCAGCATATAAGACTCATAACACTATATATAACATGAGTATGAAACGTCATCTTCCTTTCGCCCTTTACAGTGCTCTATGGAGACTTTTCCAAAAACCGAACCCACTCTCAGAATCATCGAGATTTGTACCATCGATGGGTAAAACAAACTAGGACGGAAAAAAGTTCTGAGGCACTTCAATAAGCATGAGATAACTCCCATGCATGCCATGAGAATATTACAGTCATTTATGAGAGATTTTTCCACTGAAGGCCTAGCTGATACTCGTCTTTATTCTCACTTTGTTACAAGCCTCCGCCATGCACAACGATACCACTGATGTTCGTGTTTTACTACGTCAATATTAAAAAAAGGGGTCCTTAATAACACAAAAAGCAAATCTGCTGCTCGTCGGTGGTTTCAACGCTTTAACGGATGGGTCTACGACAAGTTCAAGGAGAAGTACCCGACTCTAGTCAACCGAAAGCGCCTTCTGATGAAGCAAGACAATGCCAGAGCGCACATTGCCGACAGGACCAACGACTAGTCTGATCGATTGGACAGAGCCGATGTTCAGCCGCACCCCGCCTATAGTCTACATTACTTCATCCGACTTTGGCCTAGTCCGATCGAATCAACACTTTTTGGAGAGTCACCGATTTGACTCGTTCGACAAATTTGGAGAAACATGTCAATAGTTCTTTGATTCAAAGTCGAAGGAATCGTACTCCGAGCAGATTCGAAACTTGGCTGACGATGGCCTTTATTTGAAGAATATTTATTATTGTCTTTGTTTGGAATTCATGCACAAATTCTGAATTTTTTACAAATGCCCTAGAACATTCTTTCCCATCTAATATTTCTTCATACGTGCTACAACTCATCAAAAAAGAAGCTTTTTCGAAACCAAGCGCTGTCGTAGCAACGCCGTATAACTAGCTATGGAATGGTTCAACGCATAGTGAAAAACTGTGTGCAGCAATGATTCCTGTCAGTATTTCCTTTTGCTGTTCACGATAACGCTATGTCTCTTTGTTTGGTATTCGCTATTCTACTCATCAATATCAAAGGAAATTAAGTTTTCTCTAACCGGTATTGCTGCAGCTGTTGTCCCAAGATTCCCCATGAGATCAAACCATCGTCTTCTTCACAAGATATTTCACCTTTCGTGAAAATCAGGAAATACTGCCGAGTTCAAGGAATTCCTAAGACCATCATATACTATGATTCACTCACGTCATTAGTCAACCATTTGTAAGATGCCGCTATAATGAACATTGATGACGAATACAAACTATTTGCATCTACGACACCCTTGCGTTCACGCTGTGGAAGCCAAGGGTTCGAAACTTCTCAAGAGACGATTGTCTCCAGAAGCACTCAAGCTAATATTCTAATGTGGAATTACTTAAACCGTAGGCAGTTACCAAACTTGCAAAACATTACAGAAAGGCTATTAGAGCAGGTTTCGAGGAGAGAGATGCAACAGTCAAGGTTAAGGCTCCGGAGATGAGGAAGTTTGTTTGCAGAGTTCATCAAAACTAATCAAATTACAAAACAAGACGACTGCACTCCGAAACTCATTTGAAACAATTATAGTTCTCACGAATGTATAGAAAAAAGCATCCACGAGATTACTTCTCGAGTCTCTTAATTAGTCACATCGATCAGAACCACAAGTGTAATTCAGTACCTCTTGCGATCTATCATGATTCTGTATATTTGACGCTTGAAACTCCCAAAAGGAACTACTTATTCAACTTGGAATGTTTCTAGAGGGCAAAAGGTCACAAGGTCCGTTAGAAGCCTCCGAACAACCTGATGCTCAGTCTTTTTCCAAGACATTAGGCAAACGACTAAATCAACAACGCCCACAAGAACATAAGTTCGAATTATACCTTTACTCTCGATTGTTTATAGATCTCGCTTAAAGACAATAACAATCCGATAATCTGATAACATGACAACATGTTTTGAGCCTTTTATGAGGTCTAGCCTTTACTGACCTTTGGAAGTAGGGGTGTATCCACCTGCAAAGGATCGCCTGAACCGAAAGGCACTGTGCTACTGAGAAGTCTGCAAGGGCGAAACAGCAGTTGTCTAGCACCGTATAAGTGCCGTACCAGACATAACAAAAGGCTCAGAACATGTTATCATGCAATCAGATTGTAAGCTTGAATTGATTGTTGGCAGATATTCTCTTCATAAAAACTGACCAATCTTTCCACAAAGCATCGGAATGGGATAACAAACCTGTCATTTCAGCATCGGAGGTTACAGTTTCATTTGCAAATACGTTTACCGGAAATACAAACGATGACCCCTCCGCATTGGTGACAAAATTTGGTGCATCGTTCGAGAACAGCAATTGCTGAGCAGGTTTGATTGTTATCTGAAAGTATTACAACATACGAGATATTGCAAGGCTAATATCTATATTTCAAAAGTGATCTACAAAATTCCCTACTTTTACCACTAATGTGGTAAGGGGCTGCCGTGGCCGAGTGGTTGTGATGTTTCATCGCAGCCCACGCTGGAAAGAACGCCACCCCCTCCCCTCTTCTCAATCCTCTCCGGCAGTCAACAATGAACGCCCTATAGAAGCCGGCCAGGGTTTGCTAGAAATTGCGCGCTCAACCAGTGTTGTACGACGTTCAACATGTAGGCGAAAAACGATTGAAAATTATAAGTATTGGGATACACAGTAACAAGAACGTGTAAAGGTGGATCGATAAAATAAAAAAGCTCGAGCTCAGGAGGGGTTGAACTCCCATCGCATTCATCCGCAAGGGAGTGCTACCACTGTACCAAAGCGGCCATCACTCTGCCCAGAACTCTTTCATCGTATAACGCACCGAAGCTGTCAACAACTATATATTCGTATAATACTGGTGGGACAGATCTTACAATTTCGACTATAGCAGGACAAGGAGTTTGTTGATTGATCACCGGAAACTTGCGGTATCAATCCCGCAGAGAGCATCACTAACCACTCAGTCACCGCCTCCCTAATCCTCTAGAGATACTAAGAATGATATCAAACGAGGTTCCCCAATTATGAGCTGAACTCACCGAAGTAGTTAGCATTTGTTCTGCCACATTGACAGTGACATGCGCACGACCGACTTGAGTTGCTTTACCAACTCCATTCTCGACATCCAACCACTGGACTCTATCATTATTTGACGACCAACGCATAGCACCACCGGCGAATGGTGAGGTGAAGCATACAATATCGGAGACTACTGGTTGCCGACTAGACGGATATAAATATTCCCGAGCCGAAAGTCGGATGAAAACATTCTGTGAGTGATCGGCTGTGTTCCAGATCTGCAAATAGCAACAACGATGATATGCACATAATGCGAAAAAATGACCAAATTAGAAAGAAAACGTGCCTGAAACACAGTTTCACCAGTGGTTTTCATAGTCAAAGTAAGGGTTTTATTCGTATCAAATGCAACGATCTCCGTCAAGTCAAATCTGAGAAAAACAAGGAAATAGTATTAGTGAAATCAATGGCTAGATTGAGGGTAAACTCACCTGTGAGGGCGATAGCTGACCGACGAAGAGGCTTCGTTCAAAGGTCGACCTCTAGAGTCACGGAAAACAACCTTAAGCTTGAGTTTAGCGCCTACAGGAAGATATGTCAACGGTGTTGAAGTCATAGGGTCGATCTTCGTTAGCAGAACAACGTCTATTGCGTTAACAGCAGACACCTATGAGTTAAGTTTTCATGAATGACTGCCATTTCCACGGTTAAACTTTATACTCTGTATTTAACGAACCGTGACCGGTATCATAGAGGTTTCGTTAATAGAGAGATCGGTTCGACGTACTACAAGCACAGCAGGACCAAGCAGCAGATTAGATCGGAGAAGCCCCGATTTTGACACAGATAACCGATTTGAAAATTCACGTGGCACTGAGAACTCCACGCTAGATTGTGGCCTAAAATAGACTTAAGGAAATTTCTAGCTAAATAAAAGTAATAAGGAAAACACCAAAAACAGTAGTAGGCTGACCATGCCGTTTCCAGCTGCATTTGAGTATTTGGGGCTATCCGAATAGCGGAGATCGGCATATCAAGTCGGGGCATTATTAGCGGTTCTTCTACGAGTATCTTGACATTTTCCTCATAGACAGATGAACGTCCCACAAAGTGGTTTTTCGCATGTGGTGACAACTCGACCCGAATCTAATTTCAAGTTTCTGATCAGGAAATACAAGCGGAAGGAAGAAAAACTCTTATAAATGCCAGAAAATTGACATACTTTAACAACAGCAGACCCAACACTGCCACCTTCGAGGCAAATAGCGAATCGGTTCTCATCGCCTTCTGAAACCAATGCCCCGAACGGGTGAATCATCTTCAAAACGTTAGGATGGCTAACACTCCATGTTACCTAAAGACAATGATCACCATGCTATATAGAGAAAAGAGTCAAAAAGGATAAAGCTCTCGGAGTAAGTCATTCCCTTAAGAAGACGACATGCATCCGACTCCGTTAGGCAGCGTTTGAGGTGACTGGATGCAAATCACCCCTGTGGTGGACTCACGGTGACCTATTGATGTCTCCAGCCAGTGTTTCCATCCTCCCAGACAAGTCTAGGACCAGTTCGCCGACCCCAAAAGGACGTAAGACTTGGTAAGCCTTGAGCCGGGATCGACCCATTAATCACACGTGTGTTGCACGGCACCCTCTAACCCACTGCAGCACATGCGCTCTTCACGAAAAATAAATTGAAAATAAAATAAGCTACTGATGCAA
This sequence comes from Parelaphostrongylus tenuis, assembly GCA_019055375.1. NCBI lineage: Eukaryota > Metazoa > Nematoda > Chromadorea > Rhabditida > Metastrongylidae > Parelaphostrongylus > Parelaphostrongylus tenuis. The sequence goes on from JAHQIW010002736.1 coordinate 201,084, forward strand.
CCTTGAACGGATGATGAGCTCCACCAAAAGCAAAAGGAGTTTCAGATTCATCAAGGCCATTTATTCTGATCCATACACGTGCTCCTCGTTCAATAACATGAGTAGGTGTTATGATCTGCAGTCCAGCCAAGGAAACAACGCACAGAGTTACAGCACTCTATAAAAAGGACTAAGAGAACCGACTACTTATGATAATCAATAAAAATTCTTTACTTGATAGCTTCAACAATGACAAGATGTAGTACCTATATATCCAATGATAGTGGTATGCAAAACTCTAAACCTTAGGCAGCAACTGAACCCTCCTTTCACCATTTCCAGAGGCGCATTTTAACCACTGCATTACCGGGGCTTCTGTACTGTTGTCCTCTTTCTGCGACATAACCCATGAAATTTGTCAGCAATCAACACTAACTAGATTTCGCTTGGTGTACACCTATCGGCACTGAACCCTGCTGACCCTTCAAGGACCATACGGTACGTTTCGTACCAAGCCGAGCGACGTCGGACTTCATTCCAGTTACTGTAAACGCGGAGTCGAGCCACGTCGCAAAGCAGGCAGACAGTCAGACATGCATGTGTAGACATGAAGATGATGCCTGTCTGCGACTGCCGCACGGGCGACGGCGCGACGACGCCTGCCTACCATCGGTGGTCCTCAAGGGGTTAAAGTTAACAACTATTGGGCATATGTAATCGACAAAAGTTAGTCACTTAACCGCTTAATTAGCAGTAAGCACAAGTAGTGCACTGGTTGGAACGCGTCTTCGGATAGGGCGAGGACGGTGACTCAACTCTCGCGCGAGGTTCACAGCTGAGCATATACTCAACATCACTGACTGTTTAGTGACTGACTCTGAGCACTACTTACGCCTAAAGTACCGTCAAAAACGATAATCACCATTAGCGACATGTTAAGTGAGATTGACAGAAATACCCGATTAATAAGGATGAGAATTTCGTCATAAAGACTGGACATTTTCAAAGTGATAACAAAAAGAGGAAAACAAACCTGTGTTGAATGTTTTACACCGACTTTCACCGAGCCGGTGATCGATGTGCAGCCCAGATTCTTCGACGTTATAAAGGCATTCGGATCAATGTGAGCGATTTTGGAATTATTCAGAGTGAAGTCAATATGAGGTGTTGGTTGTGGACCACCGAAAACTTCCAACTAAACACAGACAAATTCTGGTAGAAAATTATTTATAACTTTGAAATCAATTTTCCTTTAACCCTTCGGAGCCGATGATTTGAGTCGATTTCCACAGTCGCTCGTCCTCGTCGTTGATCTCCACCTTCCTTGTCATCTGAGTCGAATCTACCCGATATCGCCGAGTGAGGTGCTTCATTCTCTAGCGGTAAACTACCATAGAAAATTCGACACCAGCGATAATGAAGACAACGAATCATAATGAAAACGAATGACTGTGGACATTCGATTCGAATTATCGGCTCTAACGAAGGCGAAGACGTCAAATTGTTATACGAATAAATGTTATTTAATAGTCTGGTGGAATTACCAGAATTTTAGCTCGTTATATAAGTTTTGGCTATAGAGCAATAAACACCAGATCTCTTAACGAGAAGTAAATAAAAATGCATGAATTCAGTATCGTTAAATTAGGCATTTTCTTGCGAACATGTTATCCACTTGCCTATATTTGCTTCAACATGGAGCAGTCTTGGGAATAAATTCTCTTACTACTCACGCGCGATTGGACGCAAGTAAAAAGGCTGGTGAAGCGGCGCGCAAGATTAATGGGGTTTTCTATGAGCGGCTTGAGCGCGACTAAACCTCCAGACTTACCCTTCCATCTTTGAACTTCGTGAAACTACTTCGTAACCGTGTTTTCTCCAATCGTATCATCGCCCCAAGCTCCACTAATCTTGCGCGCCGCTTCACCAGCTTTTTCTTGCGCCCGTTCGAGCGTGAGAAGTAAGAAAATTCATTTCCAAGACTGCTGGATATTGAAGCAAATATAGGCAAGTGGTATAGCAATATGTTCGCGAGAAAATGCGCAAATGAACGATAGCGAAGTGGTGCAATTTTAATTAGTTCTGATAAAAAATTTGGTGTCAACTGCCCTTGTGCCATAATTTATGGAATGACCTAAATGAAGAAACTATTACGGACAAGTGCAGATATTGAGAAAAATTCAATTTAGTTGAATGAAACAAACTTACTTGAAAAGTGCTCTCAGGAATAAGTGTGACTTTCTGAGGTAACAGCACTAAAGGCGAAAATATTTGAAGTGAAAGTGGTGGTTGAGAGGTCACTATACGTCCCGAAGTAGAACGAGCTGAGGCACTTAAGGTGACTCCACCTACGGTCAGCGCTCGAATGCGGTAATGTGTAGAATTGATCCTTAATGATAAATGTTGAGCTGGTCGATGACACAAAGCATACTAAAGGAAAAATATTTAGTTCAGGATAGAGAGAGGATATGCGGACGAATATTAGTGGAACCTAAAGACGAGAAGAAAAAGAAAACAAGGACAGGAGGAGAAGGGAAGAGGAAATAACACCCACTTCACGACAAGAACAGTTGACGTATCGCTCGGCTCAATGATAGCGTTGGATAGGACTCCATGGCCGCGGGAGAAGGAGACCCCATCTTCATCCACAGCGTCCACAGACACTTCGACTTCAGTTCCCACCTCCATCTGAGATTTTCCTCTTCGTTTAATTGTAAAGTTAATAAATAAAAGAATGTCGAAAACTGACAACTTACAAAGTGTGGCCCATAGATCACCAATGAATGAATGTCAGTGATTTTCACAGGAACATCAACGTATTCCCCATCCACGCACACGTCCTCGATTCGTAATGTGCCAGATCCTCGTGACCTCGGTGTTAACTACAAATTTTTGCAGGAAAAAGATGGAAACTAAGGGAATAACGTCTTATGAACATACCGTAACTACGCTATCCTTAACAGTAGCCGTGAATGGCATTCCGGGCAGTTCATGAATACGAAAATGTCCGGAACCTTGACTCAATCTGATATTACCAAGAGCTGACTCTTCATTCCAAAGCACCTTAAGATCAATGTCGAGATTGACGACGTCAGCTTTTTATTACTCATGGAAATATTTTAATGACTAAGAACTAAGTAGACTCATTAAAGGGGCTTGTCCTACCACCCTAAGAAAACACATGGACAGAATATACATGTGCAGATATACAGAACTTTGAATCTCAAGCGGGAGTTGAACGCGAGTCTTATCCTTTCCGGGAGCGTGTGCTAACCTACTGCACTATCTAAGCTCCCGTTCTGCTCACTCTTTCTGTGACCCAAGGTATCGGAATTGTCAACGACCCACGGTCAACGGATCTAAATCAACAGCCGTTCATGGTATAGGTGAAACGATGATCCAACTTTTGCCCGAGGGTTCAAGATCTGTATAGTACTCGACATTCTAAGATGTAAAGTTATATCAGTTCTTTTTCGGTTATAAGGAGACAAATGATTATGCGACCTCATTCAGCGGACAGATCTTTTCATAGGGTGTTAATAATCATTCAAAAGCTTAGATTTCTGGCTAGAGCTGCACGTTGTCGATTTTTCGAAATACTCTTTTACAACGCTGCAAAATGCAAAGTAAAGTTATGTCTCACACGCGCATACTTCTCGTCGGATGGAGCTCCTTTCTTATACTATTAGTTTCATCCGACAGCATAAGTTTCAGTGATTCCAATACCATGCTTATATCCTGAAAAGACCGTTTTTCTGCAGTACATAGGAAATAATAAGATTGAGCTCGCATAAGTGAGCAAGTGATCTTTGGCGAAGTCACGGGACGCGGGATCAGGCGTCAAGTGGACTGAGGAGTTGATCGATCAATTTTCGACCGGTCTTATGAAAGTACAATCCTTATTATTCAATGAAACTGTTTCCACGCTTTGAGAGAAAAACTTCAGATAAAACGTATGACTCTGCTACAAGAAAACTCTAAACACTTTTATTTCTCCGTGAATACGGATAGATCAGTCATCATTACAACCACTTTATGGGATTTAGGTGATCACAACGTCCCCATTGCATCCACTTTTGACTCTCAAAGACATTTAGATAGTACGAAATCTTCTCTAGACGTTCGTATACTCGAAAATCGATCGATCGTCGCCTCAGTCCACCTAGCCGCATGGCCAAGCGGCCTGAGAATTAGCCAAAGACCACTTGCTCGCGCATGTGAATTCAACTTATTTCACCTGGCTGCGCTGCAAAAAAAGGATTCTCAGGAATTAAACATAGCGTTGGAATGAGCAAACATTAGGCTATCGAATGACTGCTAATAGTCCAAGGAAAAAGCTCTGTACGACTAGCAAAATGCATGTGAATAACGAGGGATTTCCCTCTGCAGCAACATCAAGAAAAGGCTTTTATCAAAACCGGCGACGTGGGGCTGTAGCCAGAGATTTCAGCTTTTGAATGATTAGCAAGATTCCTCGGATATTCATTTGTCTTATAATAACCTAAAAGAACTGTTGGATCATCATAAGAACGTTAAAGAAGCGATGAAATAAGAAGTAATGTGAATAGTAGCGAAAACGTTGGAAAGACTTTGGAGTGTATCAACTGACAAGCTCAGCCGGTTCAGCGACAACCGATTTCACAAGTCGAAAATCTAAGCTTGTTCTGACAAGCCTTTTTGTACGATGCTTTCCTTCGGTCGACATCTCTGCACTTATAACTACTGGACCGGCGATACCACGTCCTTGTATAACAGCAAATGCTGCAAAAAGTAATAGCATTTACATTTCAATGTTTGAGATAAAGGTCAAAACTGACCCTTTCGGAACTGCAGACCAACCTCATGTGGATCTCTAACTTGCGGCGTTGGAACGCATTGGACGCACTCTTGCATTATTTTTATTGTATTTATGTTACTTTCCTACTTATAACAACATACTATATTTACAAATAACACAACATAGGAAAATAACATCAGTTATGCAACTGAAATAATAGAATAGCTCATTTAACGCGTTGTCATGCTGGGGGTCAGAGATTTAGAGGAGGTGGGTTCACGGTCCCGAAAGGGTTAATCAGCAAGTTTCAATCAAATTGTCGAAACGCATTCACGGCTACATTATCTCAACTCCACACACTCATCCGTGTCTCGTTATTTATTTGCAATTAGAAGAAATTTGGGTTATCGGAAGTACCACAGTAAAGTTAGTAAAAACAGGCGAAAGAAACTCACTATGATTGTCTTTGTGCACATGATGTACCGCCACTGCACTCCTATTTGAAGTAGTCCAAGTGATCTGAACTTCTTGCCCATTTATTCTTGAAAAAACTTATGAAGAAAATCCTTTATAGAAACCCACGCTCGAGCCGGAAATCGAGTCCAGGACGCGATCATTTCCACCCAAACAAGAACCATAAGCCGATAAGGCCACGTTCATTGACGCGTCACTTAGTAGAACTTTCTATTAAAAAAATTCAAATTGGACTCAGATCTTGACTTTTTTCAGGGTAGATCGCTCACCACATTGGAAGGACATTTCGGTTGAATTCCGATGAGTGGCACGATCACTAATCTGTTGGGATGAGCACAACAGACTGAGACGTTTTTCGTTGCAACAGCCGGGATAGGGAGCTGGTCTGATGGACTATTTCCAACTTCGAGACGAACGGCCTAAGAATAGTGATCTACGCTATGGAAAAAAGGATGCAAGGGCACAGTGGGTGATGAGACTTACCGATATGCCATCATCCAAACCACACTTTATATTAACCACATCGTCCATCATCACTGCACTGATCAAAGAATCAACAAAAGCTGGAAAATGTCGCTACCAATCAAAATGCGAACAACTTGGAGGTGAAAAGCCAAAGAAAAACTAACATCGTCTATAATGCCCAGGCAGGTCAGCTAACCACGGCCTTGGTCCGCCTTCGAAAGCAACACTGAGACTACTGCCAACCGCCAGAGCCAGATCGTCGCCACTCACCTGCATTTTTTTCCCTTTAAAGCTACACAATATATGGACAAACCCCAAGAATTCTGAGTGATACGCAAACTTCAAGCGTCAGGCGAGAAATGAACCCGTTACCCATTCACTCAAACCGGCAGTGCAGTAGTGTCACGCGCTTCCGCTGTGAGTGAATATGTGGAGGGCTTAATTCCTGCCAGATGGTCAATTTGCATATCACTCAGCAGCCTTGGATATACAATTGTAACATCACAAACCTGTCATAAGGGAGGTATATTAAAAAGTTCTAGTACTACAGTAATAGTGCGAATACAAAAGGAAAAAAATAAGGAAACTCACTCTTATTGGTGGGTATGACGACACATCTAACATTGCTTCATACTGATCGAACGACACAGTAATTTTGGCATCACCAGACGAGACGGCTTTCAACATTACTGTCGAACAACCCGTTCCAACTAATGGCAGTGCTGGGACGTATTCTTGAAGAAAAAAATCCAAATGATATTCAATGCATCATAAATGGAATGTCACTAGTTTTCAACTCTTTCGGTACCACGTTAATTTTCCGCTTGGCACGCGGGCGCGGTCTACTGGACGGCAGGGCGCGTTTTAATGGAAATGTTGTGAGTTCTGACAAAAGTTGAGATTTTATCGCCACAAAAAGCGTTTTGCGACCAGTAAAGAATTGAAAACGACTGAGAAGACTTCAGTAAAGCTTTCGGTAGTAGGAACAAAGCCAAACACTCTAATGAACAATAGAATAATCAACTGCTTGCCAGAGATGAAACTGCACACTGCGTAGAAATTTATATCCTGCTATGCGATTATACATCGTAAATATATATATATGAACATATACTAACATATATTAATAACATTTAACAATTAACAATAATTAATAATTAATATAATAATAATAACAATAATAAATATAATATAACATATTAATAGTATAATATAATAATATAATAATATATAATATAATATATTAATATAATATAAATATTAATATATAAATATGATATAAATATTATAATATTAATAATAATATAATATAATATTAATTTAATATTATATAATATATTATATTATATACTATATAATATTATATAATTATTATTATACAATTATTATTATAGAATTATTATTATAGAATTATTATAATATTAATATAAATATATTAATATTATATAATAAATAAATAAATAAAATATTATAAAATAAAATATAAAAAATAAAAAATAAAAAAATAAAATAATTATAATATAAATAATGTGATAATATAATATATTAATAATAAATAATAAAATGTAAATAATATAATATAATAATAATAATATAATATAATTAATAATATAATATAATATAATAATAAATAATAATATAATACAATATAATATAATATATATATATATTATAAATAAATATATTTATAATATAAATAATATAAATACTTTGATATAAAATAAATTATAAATTAATATAAATATATATTAATATTATTAATATTATATATTATTTCATATTAATATTAATATAATTATTAATATTATATAATTATTAGTATATTTATTATATATTATATTATTATCTATTATATTATATAATATAATATTAATATAATATTATATAATAATATAATATTAATATAATCTAATAATAATATAATATAATATTAATATAATATAAATATTAATATATCAATACATACTATATTATTATTATATTATATTATTATTTACATTATATTATACTATATATTATATTATTAATATATAATATAATATATTAATAATAATTAACATATAACAATATTAATAACATATATTAACATATTATATTATTATATTAACATACATATATATTTATAACATATATATAAATTTTATATAAATATAAATAATTTATATAAATAAATAAATAAATATTTTTATTTTATATTTTATATTATTTTTATTATACCTTTCCTTCGAGTGCTTTATTAAGACCACGCTCAAATTTCAATAGATCCTTTCATTATTATTTGAGCCAACATGTCATGTGGTCTGGTAAAGGCTCTTGTACAGCCCGAGACACGTGTTTCGTCCTTACAGACTCATCAGCCGGGCAGAACCCGTCGTCTGTCGATCTTTTCATAGTCAGTTCTCTTGGGAGCGTCACACTCCTCATATATAGTTATCGACGACCTACGTTTTACACTCTATGCCAGTCTATGAGCGTGGTCTTAATAAAGCACTCGAAGGAAAGGTATAATATGATAAAATACCAGCCAGCTAGCAATCGAGTGCGAAAACACTCTGTGTTAGGTGAATGACATAGACACCTGGCATAGAGTGTAAAACGTAGGTCGTCGATAACTATATATGAGGAGTGTGACGCTCCCAAGAGAACTGACTATAAAAGATCGACAGACGACGGGTTCTGCCCGGCTGATGAGTCTGTAAGGACGAAACACGTGTCTCGGGCTGTACAAGAGCCTTTACCAGACCACATGACATGTTGGCTCAAATGATAATGAAAGGATCTATTATTTTTATTTTATATTTTTTTATTTAATTTCATTTAGATAAATAAATATTTTATATAAATATAAATATATACATATATATGTATATATTGCCATGGGAAACTGTTATAAATTTTCTGCTGTTGATAAACCAAATACACTGCCGCGTGTTTCCAAGTTGTGCACCTAGATGTTGCAAGGATTACCAAATAATGAACAAGAATAAGATAATCGGATACTCCATCACATAAGTACCACATATATCGGGGCGCGTATGCACCACAGTAAACCCTGTAGGTCAAGACGTGGCGCGGCAATCAGTTTCCCATGTATGGGTCGAGTGGTACCAAAAGCGTTAAACTAATTCCAACTAAACACACCTGGTACTGGCTTGAAAAGCCCGTTATCTGATGATCTCACACGAAAATCAGCAGCACGACAATCGGTAAAAGGAATCAACTGATCTGAGAAGGCGCCCATAAGCTGTACATTGACGATGAGATCCGACCCCACCTCGGCTTCTTTGCGAGTTTCTCCGAAGGTCAGCGAGAGGATGTCCAGCACATAGACCTTTTCAAAAAGGAATTTTATCTCACAATAATGTTATTTGATGTGAAGGTGAAGCGTACTATTGCGTTGTCCTTATGAGCAGGATTTCTCTTGTCGGATGCCACAATCATCGTCGTTCCAGTAGATGCGGCACTTAGCACACCATTTGAGTCGACGGTGCAAATGGATGTGTCAACTGCACTCCAGTCGTAAAGACTACTCCCTCCAGTAGCCTAAGCAGGTAATTCTATAGAAGATAGAATTATAGGAGCTAAGAAAGCGGAGGAATAAACGCACCTTCAGCGCGAATGACGTTCGCCGCCGAGGAAGGTACGGCAACACAACCTCAACGGGCGAGATCCGCACAGGGTCTACTATTTGAACGAATTGTTCTCCGGTCACTTTACCAGTAGTTTCATGTATATTACCGTTCTACAACGAATAAATAGAATACGAAAAAAATAATTCAAAATTCAGCAACAAAAACTAATCAGGAAAATCGAAGGACGATTGAAAGTGACGGACCGCATCCACTGCGGCGACGAATCGGCTCTTAAGAACCGTTTTCCCCACTTTCTTCGGCGTAACTTCGAAATAAGTCTGGTTCTTCGATACAAAATGTATATCAAAATAAGTTTTTGGAATAGCGCTCTCGAATCGAAGATTCTGAAAAAGAAAGAAAAACAGATTTCCCATACAGAATTGGCACCGATATGAACACTAGGGAACACCAAGAAGTTTTTCTGTGCTTCAGTTGGTTGAAAAATAATTAAGAATGGTCCCGAGAAGACGTTTGGTGTATACCTGGTAGTTGTCCATTATGAGGCGACAGATGAAAAAGCGACCTCATTCGCTGGACAAGGATTTTTCATAGAAGTATTAGTAACCATTCGAAATCTGAGACTTGAGGCTACAGCTCCACGCCGCCGGTTTTCAAAAGCGCCTTTTCTTAGCGTTGCTATGGAAGAAGATTTGTTGTGTTGCAGACGCGTATATTACTCGCCGAACATATAATCGTTCTTGATTCGATCACCATAGAATGCTTACTGACAGTCCAAAGAAAGAGCTGTGTCCGAGAAATATGCGCGTCTGAGACAAAGTTTTCTGTGGATTTTACAGCGTTATAAAAGCGTGTTTTGAAAAACCAGCGAGTGGCCAGAAGTTTCGGCTTTCGAATGGTTAGACTCAGACGGGAGATGAACCCGCGTCCCACCCAGTTCGGGGGCGCGTACTATCGCTAAATCACCGTTTTGCTACTTCTTATCGCATATGATGTCGGTATGTGCCTACCAGAGCAGACACAACAGCTAGTTGTTGACAGCTTGATGCTTTATATTCAAAAAAGGAAGGCAGAGCGGAGGTCTCAGTGGTGTAGTGGAAGCACGCGACCCCTTTATGAGTGAGACACGGGCTCAATTCGCCTTTGGGGTCGAATGTTTTGCGTACTCTCATCGTCTTTATATAAAGGCTAAAACTCGAAAAAGAAGGAAATCGCTGAACTTGGCCTTGCCTGTCAAAATGACATTTTCGACGTCAATGACTTCGAATATTGGAAATCACGAAAACAAATCAATGAGGATAAAACAAAAAAGAACAGAATACACTCACGTCACTTATATACATCGCGTTCCCGTGAGGATCAATGAGCGATATAGACAGTTTGTAACGAGTTCCAGTCTGTAGCAGCCAGTTACCACCTCCAGAAATAATCCATTGGATAGTTTCCGGGTCAACCACATAGATAGCAGTTGATGGTGGACGAACTCCTGTTTTCGCCTTCACGTCAACATCTCAAATAAAAGCATAAATAGAGCAAGTATAGATGACAAAAGGGAAAAATCAAAGTCGCTTTACTGTGACTGAGAAGATGTATGTCTGTTCGTCCACGACTTAGAGCTTGGATTGACGACGTTTTCGTATCGAGTTTACAGATTTTTTCGGAATCCACCGTCAGGTAGTAGTCCGATGATGGCATTGGTATCTCTTGAAGTGTTTATATTCAGTAACAACTGACTTCCTGACTGATCAGATAACTGAAAAAAACTACAGCCAAAGCAATTTTAGCCTGTTGAAAAAAAAGGACAGAGTCCTCGGCGCTGGTCCGTCCCCGAGGGATTCGCACGACGCATTCGACTCACTAAGCAACGTTTGAGGCAACTGAATGCTTATGTGGTCCCTACAATGACTTCCAGTGTCGTGCCTATATCCAAGCCAATGCTGTCACTCTCCCAAATATGTCCGATACTAATTCACCATTCCGCAGAGATGGAAAACTTAGTGAGCCATGGAAGCGGGACCGAACCAGCGACCACATGCGCGCAGCAGGGCACCTCTAACCACTGAACTCCTTCAGTCTATTATATGATAGCAGAAAATTCCTCACCTTCCGTAGCACTCTGCTTGACTATGTGTACTTGGAATGGAACCACTGCATAGACAGGTACAAAGAGATCGTGAGCAGGAAGAAGTAGAAGATTAGCGACCACCGTGAGGTCCAAGCTGTGCGCATCTATATGCTACAAGTAGTTTCGATACTTTTCCTCTAATTCAATCCAAAAGATACAACTTCTTTTGCGCCCGTACCCATTTAAGCATGAAATATTTCTATTTGAAGCAGCAATGAAACATACACTCCAAGATTTAAAAAGTAAAATGGTCATACAGAGTAGGGAGATTCGGCGAATTTCGCAGTCAGAGTGGCCGATCCAGTCAGGATTCCTTCGACCAGAACAACGTATCCTGAGGAAATAACACAATTGTAGATACATTTAATCCTTGATGTTCACAAAAAACTTTAGAGGCAAACCTTTTTTCTTATTAGTCTCTAACTTCATTATCTCGCTCGGTGCTTCATAAGTGGACTGTTCAAATGGTACTATACGAAGCGGCCGACCATCGCCCGTATGAGATAGTTCCCAGTCGACTGGTATCTCACTGAGCGTAGAGAATTTATCTCCTGAAGAAATATGATAAGCGATTATGGAGAAGAAAAGCAGTAGAGAAAAGGATGTAAAATAAGGAGAACCTTCCGCGTTGAAAGCCTCGACGATCATTCGTGCCGGTGCCGCATCGACGAACAGAATCTTCGTCGTTGTTTCTATACGGATTCTCGATATCAGATCGACTGATACTCCACAGCTAAGCATGGTTGATGACGCTGAAACTCTCGAACCATCGTAAATGACTCGGAAATTACAATATTTCATTATTTCACCATTTTTATACCAGCTAAGGATACTGAGTGTGATCAAATGCTGGGACCTCGAATGGGAATTGAACCCGATTTCACCTGTGCTGAGTGCACGTGTTACCACTACACCACCGAGGCCATCGCTCCGTTACCCCTCTTCAGATTTTCCTCTTTAAGAGTGGTGCATATCTCCACTAATGTAGAGTAATGTGCAAAACTCTGAACCTTAGACGGAAAGGAACCCCCATTTCTCCCTTTCCAAGAGCTCGCGCTAACCGACTGCACTACAGCGGCTCTCGCTCTGCTATAGTTTGCAGATTACAACAAGCTCGGATTCATAGTTACCAATTTCCACGATAGATTTAGCTCATATTATACCTTAATTTCAAGTGTTCTATTGAGAGCAGCCCCAAATTTCAATAGATCCCTCCATTATTATTTGAGCCAACATATCATGTGACCTGGTAAATGGGCTCTTATACAGCCCGGTACACGTGTTTCGACATTACAGTCTCGTCAGTCGGGCAGAACCCGTCGTCTTTCAATCTTTTTTAGCCAACCCTCTGTCGGTGCTCCAGTCCCTACACTAAGAGGTGTCGAAGACGAAGAGAAGAAGAGAAAGACATCAAGTCTTGTCAGCGGGCAGAAGCCGTCGTCTACCAGACCACATGACATGTTGACTCAAACAATAGTGAAGAAGCCTATTGAAATTGGAGGCTGGTCTTAATAGAACACACTAAATAAAGGTATAATGTGATAAAAACACCAGTCATAGAGCAATCGAGTGTACAACACTGTAAGTTTGGTGATATTTTCACTTGACTTACAGTGTAAAGCGTTCGCCTTCGATACCTCTTAATGTGGAGACTGGAGCACCCACAGAGGATTAGCTAGAAAAGATTGAAAGACGACAGGTTCTGCCTAACTGACGAGACTCTAAGGTCGAAACACGTGTATCGGCCTGTACAAGAGCGCATTTACCAGACCACGAGACATGTTGGCTCAAATAATAACGAAGAGTTAGTTCAATTAGTAATCTATCCAAGACGGGAGTCACATCCGTTGAAGGTTGGCTGCTGAGAACTTCAATGTTTTATACCAAGAAAAAAGCGGTAGCAACGGGTTGGCTTCAATGGTGTGGTGGTAGCACACACTCTCCGTTCGGATGAAACGCGGGTTCAGCTTCCAGCTGGGGTCGAATGTTTTGCATATCATTCAGAATCCTTGGGAGAATGATCATCACATCATAACATTGATATGTTCAAAAAATACTGGAAACTCTCGTAAATTATCTAACCATTCAAAACGAGAACAAATAAGCAAGACGAAACGCTTTAAAGGAAAACTACACTTGTAAAAAAGGATCAGAAGAAGTTTTCTTCTCAAATCTTCGCCTTAAGGAATTACAACATTCATTTTTTGCAAGTGAAAATCATTGTTCGAATTACAGGAGATCGACAGACATTCCAAAGTCGGCGAAATAGATTGCAAATACGATAGTTGTTCCAGGCTATCAGAAAATTGTTTTCCTTTTCTCCTCATCATCGTAAAGATAGGGAGTCCCTCTATGGCACAAAGAACCAGTAATCGCTTATGATATCCTTCAATCCGATTGAACAAGCGGCTAGCAAGTCATTAAGAACTAGACGGCCAGGAGACGAGCGCTGACCAACTTTTGCAGAAGCTCCCGCCTATTTCGTAATACCTACCGATCTATTCTCAAACAAAAGCTGAACAGCACTCGCCCCAACCAACCGCGTCTTGATGGTTTTCATGGTCGTTTCTTCATGTTAATCAAAAAGTATCTTAGATGCCGACGATTTTCTTTGCGCCGGAGAGCGACTCTTGTGCTTTCGCGACGACGAAGGCAAAATGGAAGCAATCGTCTGACAATCTGGATCAAATACGTAGCAGTACTCCTCTTACAAGTAGGTTTTCAAATAGACACTTTTTTGATAAAATTCTCATGATAAAACAAAGGCAATAATAGTTTCAGGCTTCTTGAACTGACCACTGTCTTCAGCGAAAATCACAGCGCTTAGCTCCCCAGACACGGCCTTCGCTGTTGATCGAACTTCCGCTCTATCTGAACATTGGCCGCCCTGCTGACTCGTCGTTCCAATGGCAGTCACCGAGACCACATCGGGACGAGTGGAGCGCCTAGAAGCACACTTTAGGTCTCACAACATCTGAAAAACTACATGAAGGAATCATCTAATATACTGGTTTTTCACTTATCCATCAAATGAAATCCCTAAAAATGTTTCTAAGAATGGCATCACAACGATAACTATGAGGTCGTTCCATAAGTTTTGGCACTAAGGCAATAAACACCAAATTCTACAACCAGAAGTAATTGAAATTGCTTGATTTCGGTATCATTCATTTGCACATTTTCTTGCGAACATTGTGGTACACAACTTTCTTATATTTGTTTCAAGATAAAGCTGCCATGGAAACAAATCTGCATAATACTCATGGACAAATGGCGTGTGAGGGAACATGCTAATGAGGCGGCGCGCGAGATTCATGGAGCTTGGGGAGACGATACGGTTGCAGAAAAGACGGCTAGGAAGTGGTCCGCGGAGCCCAAAACTGGAGAGAACTGTCTGGAAGACCAGTCGCGCTCGGGCCATCCTCAAGAGACTTCATTAATCTTGCGCGTCGTTTCACTAGCAATTTTCCCTACTCGCCACTCGTGCACGAGTAGTAGACGAATTTGTTCCCGCGATAGCTTCATCTTGAAACAAATATAGGAAAGTTGTGTACCACAATGTTCGCAAGAAAATGTGCAAATGAATGATGCCAAAATGAAGCAATCTTAGTTAGTTCTGGCTAGTAAATTTGGTCTTTACTACTCTAGTGACAAAACTAATGGAACGACCTTGTACTATCAGATGTAAGAAAAAAAACTAGATGGAAACCACTGACCAGGTGAAACAACCTCCTGACGGTTGGCTAACTTCGAGTAGAAATGTCACGGGTATGCTAGGATGATACGGCAGCAAAACCCGTGGCACATTGAGTCTATAGGTGGACGACGATTGGTATATAGCAAATAAGATGATGACGGGCACCATTGCCGTCCACCGGAGGAGGTTCATGCTCCTGCAGGAGAAGAAACTTTTGAATCGACTCTTTCGATGAAAGAATAAGTCATTTGAAAGGCGAAACTCAAAGAAATACGGCTATATAATCGTCTCCTATTAGGCGAAATGACGATGTTCGATGTGAAGAAGTAAGCCAGACAAAACCGAGACGACGATGAATCTCCATGAAACCTCCCACTGGGAATCAAAAAACGGAACCCAAACTGGGTGAGAGGAGACCAAGAGCTCCTGCGACGCAGCGATTAGCACATGATCTCGAAACGGTTAGACGCGGGTTCAACTCCCGCCCATGGCAAACCCAAAACTTGGGGAAACGGTACAAAATCACAAATAAATCTTCGAAAAGTTAGCAAATAGGTTTGGGGAATAAATAACTAATCACTTTTATTGTAGATGAAAATCTCTCATAATATTTAGGGAGATCCTTCCGGTTATTGTTCCTGTTATGTCGTAATGACATCAACGCAACTAAGTTAATCATAAAATCGACCTTTATAAAGTTTAATCAATCAAATTTGCTGCGAATGATGCATGACGTCATCGCCATTACGTCATACTTCCGCTTAAAATATGAGAAGAAGAAAAAAGGAGAAGACCAATAAATTGACGCAATTGGTATTTCTTCGTGTGCAAAACAAAAGATCTCTCCAGTCACCAACAAAGAAAGTTGAAAATAAAATTCTTCGAAGAAAGATTCTCACAAAAACTTTTCCTTTTTTTCCCCCTATTTTTTTTTACTTTCCTCATAATTTCTCTCGACTTTCTTTTCTGAGCAACTAGAAACTTGATCACTGGAATCAAACGTAAAGCGTAATTTTTGATTAACAGAAAAAGGAAAGAAAAAAAGGAAGGAACCTCATTAACAGGCTCGTAACACTTCACAGGACCTTATGGGGGACAAAAAAAACAGTTTGAATTTCGTGGGTTTTCAATCACAGTCACACCATGAGTGGTGATTGGGTCATCCTATGCACATTAGAGCGTGAAAACTGAAAGGACTCTCCGCATGGTCCATCGGTCGGTCTCCCACTCTTGGCTAGCCAATATTTATCCCTCCGGGTTTAGTGAAGTGGTACCAGACTTGTCTGGGAATGAAAGCAACACCGACTCGATACAGCCGTAGGCCATCGAGAGCTATTGTAAGGGCCAGATAAACTCCAGTCGCCTCAAACGAAGCTAAAAACTGAAGACGAGTGCATGGCGCATCTCTCGAGAGTTGATCCACATCGTCGAGAGCTCTATCCTTTGCATTTTTATAAGAGCAGATTTCACGAAGATCGAAGGGAACATGCTAAATTCTACCGGAGGACGATTGTTTCTCATGTCCAAGTTCGTTTTTGGTCAATCCATATGACCAAGACGCTGAAAGAAGCGGGAAAACAGTTACTTCAATAATGCTGAAGAGTTTGATTTCTGGATGTTTATGGTATCCGTCCTGGATTTTTACTAGGTGACAAAGCAGTACAAATTGGTAACTATTGCGAATTTTGAGGAAATCTGACCTTGCAACTACGGCTAAAATCGATGGCATTCTGATGCTCGATCTCGTCAGCGATTTTGTCGATAAAGAAGACAACGCCTTTATTTTTCAGTCTCATTGACGGTTGACTGTTGATGGCCATAATAGGCTTCAAATATGACCAAGACAAAGGGCCCGGTGGTGTGGTGAATAACAACAGGGCCCCCGGAGAGGGTAATAGTAGGTTCGAAGTCCACAGGAAAGTCCCAAGTTTTATCCATAATTCGGCATTCCTGTAGATGTCGTTCACATCGTACCCTGCCATGAAGAAGAGTAGAGAGTGAATTAAGATATGAAACGTTATATTCCTGTTGAAGGCGTCGTGGCCGAGTGGTTGTGTTGGCCGAGCTTCACCGCAAACACTCTCCAGCAGTCAGCAAGGAACGCCCTGTGGAACGCCACAGCCAGGCTATCCTCGTGATTGCTAGGAGACTCGCTCAACCAGTATTCTATGACGTTCAAGAAGAAGACGAGAAAACGAATTGAATGCTAGAAGTTTTGGGATCTGCATAGTAATGAAAAAAAGGAGAAGGACTGTGGAGACGGATCACCAATGTGTCTATATTGCCGCTAGTCATCGAGTAGAGAAACGGTTGAACAAGAATGTCTCCTATTCTGTAGTGACTACCACACGAAAGTGCAGACTTTTTGCTCATCATTCTTATGAGGTTTGAGATTGCATCTTAGCGATATACGCTCGTTTTGATAGTTTCGCCCGCCTCGTCAGTATCACACGCCCCGTATTTAAGAGCAGCAGAGGTAGAAGATGTCAACTGCTCGTCAAGTGAAATACCACTTATTGCACCTTCTTTCCGTCAAAGTTTTGTGGGTGTTATCATGTAAGCACAGCGTTCGACTTGACTGATTATTTGAAACTTCGAGAGCTCCATATATAAAATTCCACGGACTTTTTTATCGTATACCTTAGAGTTTTCGAGATTTCAAATAATCACTCGAATAAAAGGCTATGACTACTACATCGTGAACCTTGCTTGCTCAAACAAATCTATAGTTCTATTCCGCTGTTGGTTGTTGAGAGCTGTAATAAACCAAGAAAGGTGTGCAAGCGATGGAGTCGGCGCACACCTCCGCCATGGGTGAAACGCGTGTTCACTTCTCGCCTGGATCGAGAGTATTGCATATCGCTCAGCATCCATGGATATCGAATTCTATAATATCTGTATTTTTCTAAAATTTTCGCTTAATGTAAGATCCTCTTGGAGTATTTATTTGATACACGTTTCGGTTAATTCACTTTCTTCAAATTCCCTTGTGACAATCTCGTAACAACTCACCAACCTAGAAAAATATTGTTTACTTTTGACGAAGTCAAACATCAGCTCTATGATAACTAAGTTGTCACAATATTTCTCTAAGCTTTATTATTATCCCTCGGGATGTCAAACGCACATTAAGAAGATCGCCAACCCGATGCTGTTATTTCTTCGTGAAAAGTTCAGTAGAACGTTATGATGCTTAGGGAACCTTTATACAAGCGCGTTGAATGACTTCGCATCGCAATGCAAGCCATACGCGAGCTCCTCGGACAGCACGAAAGGGCTAGAAACAACCATGGCTTTTCCATATGGTGGATTGTGGCTTTCTTGAAGTATTTAAGAAGCTAAATTTTTAGATTCTCCTGAAACTGATTCGCCCAAAAGAGAAGGTTGCAAATGGGGCACCGAGTAGTTCTAAATCTTACTATAGCCTTTTCTAATGTAAATACATGTATGATTATGTAATCTGACAACATCTTATGAGCCTTTAATGTCTTATGCCACTTGTACGCTGTTAGACACGTGTTCCGGCATTGGAGTCTCATCAGTAGTACGTTGCCTTGCGGTTCAGCCAATCCCTTGCGGGGAATGTACCTTTTATACATGAAGGAATCGACGCCGAATAATTTCAAATAGTCGCATGATAGGTGATAAAATCCCTCGGATTCTCAGTGATAAGGGATTGTCTCAACCGAAAGGAATCGTGTTACTGATGAGGCTCCATTGCCGAAACACGTGTTTGGCACTACATTAGAGCCGTAACAGACGGCATGAAGGCATATGATATGTTATCAGATTCTGTATTGTTTTGAGCGAGGTCTATAAAAAGAGCAGAATGTAAGCATCGATGATTACTTGTCATTTCCTCAACATGCGATAAAATCGTCGAATGTTTTAAATCAATAGACGAGTAATTGGATGAAGTCCACTCCGCAAAAAGCGAGAGCAAGGGTTCTATTTTTGAATGTTCAAGTCAACCTGTCCGAAACCGTCGACGTCACATAGTACCGGAAGCAGTAATGAAATTATTATTGTTCAGTATCTTTCTTCTCATCCGCAAACGCAAAATAGCCCTTGTACAAAACATTTTTCAAACAGCCACCAGCGTGTGCAGAGAAAGAAGTGTAAGGTGGAATCTCTAATCTTGAAGAGAAAAATAGCCATTTCTAATGGCTACAAAATGGTAGGAGCTCCTCGAGTCAGGTCTAGAGATGTGTCGACGCCCGCACGTGACAATTAGCGAAACTGAGGTCCGATTTATTTTGCCCTCAATTTCCAACAAATTTAGCACGGCTTTGATCGTGGCCTAAAAAGAGCAGGTTTGGACAGTTTAGTGATAGTAATGATGCTCCCCAAAATAGTCTAGATCCCCAACTGATCCGTTACCGGCCGAACGACCTTCTCTGAGAAACGAAAACTACAAAATTTGGTCCATTGCTAGACACGACGATGCATGAAATCTTGTACGATATACAGACTCTCTTGTAAGGTATTGGGGACGAGTACATTAGTGATACGGCGAACCATTCAGCGTCCTCATAAAAGAGTGCGTACTGAAAACGTAACTCCAGTCAAAATACTCACTGCACACACATAGGGAACAAGATTATAATGGAGATGATTCCGATGTAAAAGTCACTATCCGGCACAGGAACCCAAAACATCTACGTAGAAAACTCTCAAAGCTTTTCGAACAAATACTAAAGAACCGGAAATGAACAGCAAAAAGGAGTGAGTTCCAACTGAGCGTGACCTCGCACCATACCTCAGGCTAATATTCTAGGAGTGAGCGAAGCCCAACCATAGCTGATTCTCAGAATAATTACGAAAGGTACTGGCTCTTAAATTAGTTTCAACACTTTATGGGGCGAGATGACACTTGCAAGTGTCAAAGCTTTTAGTGAGTTACTATGATTCAAAAGTTTCTAGAAAGATTTTTTCATCAAATAATCTTTGTTTAGTCATATTATACGATCTGCATGCCAATCTACCTTATTCCGTATTTTAGACGTGTGTTGGATATTGATGCATGTTTCCTCCTCGTACATCTTAATTTAGCGATCACCGCCGGATATTCGAGAGGATTCGTGTCGGAGCGAATTACCGCAGGTGAATGAGATCCGCAGCTCTAGGTACCTTAGCGACCCGCTGAGCCCTCCTCCTATCACACAAGTATCGTATCCGAGGGTTTTACTCGAAGCCAACGGAAGACAACATCCAAAGCATACTCACCGACTTACTCCACCCACTTACAAACATACATATGCTAGAAGCTAATTAGTGCTCCCCTCTAGCCATTCGTCTGTTCACGTGTGTCTACATGATCTTTCTCATCAGAATACTATATTCGTGCGACAGGCTTAATGATGCCTGAAAACGGAACGTAGCGGAACAATAGGGTGGGGTAGTTCATAGCCAGTGATGCGATGTTCAGACGGCAAGATGATAGGCAAAGCGCTGTTTCGGACTCCTCTCGCAACACTCTCGTGCAATCAATTGACAAACGCTCTCGGCTTAGTACAAAATTTCAAAGAAATTTCTCGTGCCGACGTTCTCTGTCGTTCATTCAAAAGATGAACTCCTCAAGCAGCAGCAGAAGCAATACGTGAAATGTTTGAAGACTTTCATGGATGTGAATGCAAGAAGTGTTGCGGTCCGCGCACTAAAATTTAGTGATGGGCCGTGTAAAACGTAGAAAATAATGAAAAGTAATAACAGACAGCTACCAACACGATAATATTTGAGCAAATGAGCAGTGTGCTACGAGATTTACTTGATAATTCAGATCTAGTTTCATTTATCTTCAACCAGTCAACTGTTCTATGTAGAAGCACTGAGACTACACCATTAGAGTAATCACTACAGTGAAGGAAAACGATTTATTTATGCTAAATCTGAGTACAGAAGTTGATTGGAATTTCATATAAAACAGTTCACTCGATTTAGTAAACCAAATTCACTCAGAACATTAAAACAATCGTTTTTATGATCGAGCTGACACGAGGCTGATAAGACGCTTTACTCAGATAAGTTTTCCATCACTTTCTTCTTTACGGCCGTTGTTCACAATCGATTGCCCACGGTCGTTTGATCTCGCTGTGAATCTTTGTCTTGCTTGTCGTTTGAGTCGTATATTGTTCTGATGAGTACCGTTTAAATGAAGTGACCTCACTTGGCGATTGGTATGACTTGCTCTAACATGGACATTCTTTCCTGCAACAGTTCATTTAAGTTTAGAGAGTACACAGCAAGGCAACTAAAAATTACCGAACGGATTTTCATTTGATGTCGAAGTTAATAAACAATGTCCTTCGTGACCAGCGCTCTGAGGCAATTCTTTGCTGCATTCTTTTCATATCTATCACACACAAAACACACCTTTTCTCTGAATAAAACTTGCACGAAGATGAGTAGTTCTGCCTTCGAATTGATTTCTAACGTCATTATTTGAGCCAACATGTCATGTCGTCTGGTAAGGGCTCTTGTACACCCCGAGACCCGTGTTTCGTCCTTACAGACTCATCAGCCGGGCAGAACCCGTCGTCTGTCGATCTTTTTGTAGTCACTTCTCTCTCGGGAGCGTCACACTCCTCATAGAGAGTTATCGACGACGTACGCTTTACACTCTATGTCAAGTGAAACATTCACCTAACACAGAGTGTTGTGCACTCGATTGCTCATTGGCTGGTACTTTTATCATAAATAAACCTTTATCTCGAGTATCGTCCTCACAGAGTCATCAGCCGGGCAGAACCCGTCGTCTGCCGATATTTTACCAGACCACATGACTTGTTGGCTCAAATAATGATGAAAGGTTATATTGAAATTTGGGCGTGGTCTAAACAAAGCACTCGAGATAAAGGTATAATTATGATTTCTAACGCTTCGACGATTCTGCTTCCATTCGCCAATCTACGTAAATGGGAGAGATTGTCGGTTCCACATTGTTAACGAAGTAAAAAAATCAGTACTGAAGTACACCTGCACCTACTCACCCACCCAAATCAGAACCAGAAATGTTTATCTCTTGCCTAAAAAAGAATACCCACCTTTCACTAAATTATAATTTCGAAATAAAGCGTAACGTACTCTGGTGAATTTCCAGCGTATTTTTTTACAGCAACGTTGTTGCTGAACATGCCATCATTTCACAATACTAAACAACCTCTGACTACTTCTGTTTAGCCATGATACCATCTGAAAAATACTGTCAATTGTAAGAAAATATATCTCACAACTAGTTATGAAGGGTTTATTCACTTATCGGTGCTCTTAGTGGTGATTTAGTGCAGTTGATGGCCTATGACGTGCCGCTATCGGCATTATCTCCATCTGTTTACGGAAGCTCGAAACTCGCTAGCCGAGCTCAGAAGCTAGAGCTCTACAGGCGCTGGTGACTTCCTCCTGTAAGCGTATTTTCGTCGATAGAGCATTGATCTGCGATACGGACTTACGTGAGGGACACATTGAAGAAATAACGAAAAATTAACATGAAAAATGGAGACAAGTGTGTTATAACGGGTGATTAGATAATTAGCAAAACAATATGTCTTGAATCTTCGACTATTGTCTAGCCACCTCATTTAGCTTAATCAACGAAGAAAATCTATTACTAATTTGTTAGAGCGTTATCCATGGAGTGCCATGTCTGTTGCGTGCACTCTCGGCTGCCGTTGGACGACTCATTATGTCCTTGCGGAGGGGGAAAGGAGCAAAGTGGTTATTGGACGCTCTCTGACCGCTTATCACTTTGCTCTTCGGGCGTCGTGGAAGCGTCCATGGCTGCCGAGTCCAGCGCTCAGGCGTCGACGGAGCGTGCTAAGGTTGTTATGATGCAGAGATGACGCGTTGAGGTAAGGCAAACTAAATACATATATGTTAAAATGCTAAATTCTTGTGTTTTCTGCGAATGGATAATCATTCAATAGTTTAAATCAAACGAATTTGAACGGTATATTCCATATACAAAAAAGCTTTGTTATTGCGCTGAAAAAGCAAAAATAATAGTTTGTGACACATTCAGAAATTTCTCGCTGATCAAAGCTTATTATTGGAGTTTCAATAGTAAGTCGATAGAAAAAATATTGAGTATTGCAATGATCCACTTGGTTCCCAAATTGGATCATGCATTACGGTGTAACAGCCAAAAGAAGATTGGGTTTCGCAAAACTGGATCACTTTTATTATTCGCTTCAAACTTCTATGGCTTAGAAAAAGCGCATTTTTTGGTCGTTTTTAGAGTTCAAATAACCATTAAATTGTTCAGATCATAAAAAAGAGCAAAATTGTTTCATATGCGAAGATTTCTCGCTAATCAAAGCTTTCCGCCTGAAGTTTTAGCAGTCAGTCAGTTGATAGATCAATTCTTGAGTGTTCCGATGATCTATATGGTTTTTAAATTGGACCACGCATTACGCTGTAACAACCAAAAGAAAATTGGGGTTTGCAAAACTGAATGAAAGGATCGAGTGGAAAACCCAGCTTTTTATCGGTTCTCAAAAAGCATTGAGAAATCCATTCAAGAAATCAAGAAAGCGATCTGCCGTTTGGTTTTGAAGCTATAAGAAGGAGACCTTGGTCAGAAAAAATTTTCGAATTAGAAACAAATTATTGTTTTTGCCCATTCAGCGCAATGATAAGGCTATTGCAAAGGTGAATTTTATCATTCACAAGCTTTTGATTTAAGCTATCCATTAATTATTCAAACAAAAGAAATACGTTCTTCCCAATGGATCGAAGTGAGTTTAGTTGAAGTAATTCGTTTTTTTTGCGAGACCCAATCTTCCTTTGACTGTTACAGCGTAATACCAGGTCCAATATGAAAACCAACTAAATTATTGAAATCCTTAAGATTTGATCTATCGACTGATTACTAAAACTCCGAAGGAAAAGCTTTGATCAGCGAGAAATCTTTCGATGAGGAGTTTAATTTTATTTTTGTCCTTTCAGCGCTATAAGAAGGCTTTTTTGGAAATAAAATAGATCGTTTGAGTTCTTGATTAGCTGACGCGAGATCAATTAAGCAGTCGTAGTATTTCAACTGACGTTTTGGATGATTGCAGCCTAGATTACCAAATTTTTTGAATTAACCTCTTTTAGCGGTATTATGATGGTACAAATATGGAGAATGATGACGAGTGATGTGGAAACTTTTGAACTTCACCTTTCCTGGGAGCGTATGTTTAAGCAATTGCACTACTGACGCATGTTTGGTCACCCACTCGCCTTTCTACGCTACAACACCTTGGTCTCTCAGTAAACAACCATCACGGTTTAGCCTTGCTGTCGATATCGACACTGATTTCAGTTGCATTGACAGATATTCGATAAATTTATGATCAAACTAGAATTACCAAACGTAGTCATACACACACCAAGAAACCACATATAAGCAACCAAAAGTTTGCAAACCATTCACACGCAACGTTTCCATACTAAAATCTTGTATTTAGTAAAGCACGGCTCATCATATCCTTTTTAGTACTTGATATTCGAAGAAATTCAGGGGTTTTTCATAATCATATACTTTGCCGTGAACACATGGCGCATAAGCGGCCAGATTTTTGGAGCCCACTACTGAGCAGTGCTTGGTCTTCAAACGCTTCATAAAAAGGAAAAAACTTTCCTGTGCTTTACCTTGATTGCCGGAACGGGGATTTTTTTTTATAGATAAAACTCAGAGGAGTGAGCAATGTCATTGAGAAAGTATTACCACAAATATTTATCGCTGCACGGCATACGATTATTTCTCCTCGTCTTCATTGATAACAGCACTGCACAGCACCATAACCTTTTCAACTGAGTCGAAAATTCAGCGATGTCACTCAAACACGTCTGCACCATCTCTTTTTGACGAGATACTATCTTATCGCACGACTGAAACAAACTTTTGGTCACTTAAAAGGCAAAGGAAAGCAAAACACTGAAAACCCATAAACTCGGTGAACAAACTTTCAATGTCCATTTATGTGTACTTCGAGCAGCTAAATTGGTGTCAGAAAACATCTCCAGAATATAATCTGGACGTGATTTGCTCGAATGCTTTTAACATAGCATCCGAGCGCTGAAATTTCTTTGTATAGTCCACCAGTATAATTTGAAATAAAACATATTGCTGAAATTTAGTTTTGAAGAAAATTTGTCACTAAACCACATAAGAACTTAGATATTCCAAAGTAAAAAAAGAACGCATCGCTCAAAGTGCACTTGAACGGTGTCTTCTGGAATATAATCGGTACACATAACGTCTGCTATAAAGTGAAGTTTAGATCTTCAAATTCTATCATACTTTCGGGGATAAGGGAGGAAATACATCGATAACAAATTGAGATAGGCCCGTCACATAATAAGAACAGGTGAGAGTTGGACGTAAACAACAGAGTAATGCAGTAAACTGACTCTGAGAGGATCACATGCATGGTGGACGGATGCTTTTGTAACAGTAATAGATCAACTGTCCTTGTAGTTGCTGATATTTCACAGGTCGCGGTACAGAACTCACAGATAACACCACTTTAATATCAAGACACCCCCACGAACAGCGAATAATTACAAGGAAACAACTGGGAAATGTGAAGAGATCGATAATATTAGCGCAGAAGAACGAGAACAACAAGTATGAAATTAACTATGGCTTTGAGTATGTCTTTATCTTGAAGGTCTTCAGATATAAATTAAGTCACGCTAGGATGAAAGAGGGCACATCTGTAAATGAGACATTTGTATTAAACCGGCGCTATTCAATATCCAGTCGGCAGCTTTTATCTTGGAACTACAGTTTTCGAGTATTGGTAGACTTGTTAGATAAAAAACTTTGACATAAATGGAATGACTTAGAATAAATTAACATTTTGAAAACAGTAACGTCAGTAGCCTCTGGTATCAATGCTTTCATTTGTGTAATCGAAAACAGACAAATATTCGCTCACAGAAAATCGGCAGGCCATAGACAGAGAAGATAAGATCGCCAAGACGAGAAGAAATTGTACACACAAATAAGCTTTTGAGAGACGGTGATTGGACCTTCACAATTCACATAAAAACCGCACACACAAACGTCCCGTAGTGACAAAGAAATGGCTTTACATATACATGTGTATATATGTATATGTACATGTATATGCACATAATATATACCCAATGACGTAGAGCGGTGTGCAAAACTTTCGCGTCAGGCGGAACTAGAACCCGCACCTCACTCTTTCCGGGAATGCGTGCTCTATCTGTTGCACTACTGACGCCCATTTTGCATATCGCCCTTTATACGCTATATACACATACTCTACAATATATACAGATAGTATGCGCACATATACGTATATATTGTACATATACATATACGTATACAAATAGCACATGGAGGCATACCTGCACATATAATGCGCCTATATTCATATATATATATACATATATATATATATATATATATATATATATATATAATACATATGTACGTACATATACAGGTGATATATATATTGTATATATTATATATACATATGTGATTCCATATCTACATATTGTATGTATGCATACGTATGCCTATATCTATCACCTGTCACCGCCCCGTTGATCGTCGAGTGACTCAAGCGGGAACTAGCAACACTTTCATTTTTCCCTACCGCGTGCAAGAGTAGCCCAGTGGGTTCTCCCCGCTCTAGGAATTTGCTAAGCATCGTATCTTTCCTCTACGCCTTTCGTGAAGAAATCGGACCAACGGGTCGGTGGGCTTCCTGTCGAGCGCATGATATCGCGAGGAATCAAGTCGGTAATGGCTCTCGTCCATCGGTTATCGTTGAAACGCCACGTATCCAGCCCACCTCGTTTTCGATGTCCTCGCGTGTAGAACGGCGTCTCTGAAGTTCGATCGTTGACGTTGATCGGAACTTCGGATCCTTGCTCTCATTTGCGAGATACCGGATGCTAGGAATATGCTGGGAGTATGCTAGGAGTTTCCCGTATCTCGCAATTAAGATAAAGGATCCGAAGTTCCGACCTGCTTCAACGATCGAAGATCAGAGGCGCCGTTGTACACGCCAGGTATTGAAAATAAGTTGAACTGGACTCGTGATGCGCTTCAACGGCAATCGAGGGACGAGAGCCGTTACAAAATGGATTTCTCGGGATATCAAGCGCTCTAGAGGAAGGCTACTTACCCGATAGTCCGATTTCTTCACGAAAGGTATAGAAAAAGGATATGATACTGCGTACATGTGCACAAATAGCAATTATGGAGTCATGTCTACAAGTATCATACACGTACGAACACATGTGCGTAGGTATGCCTCTAGATCCACATATCATATGCATCCAGACATATGTATATATATATGTACATATATACGCACATACGCAAAGAGCTTCTTCCAATGTATGACACTTAGTGAGCAGTAAATAAAACATTACAACAGAAAATTTAAAGAATTGTTAAACAGAGGGTTACCGTCGGGATTATACTGTCTAATAAACTCGTCGACGAACATCGCCATTCAACATTCGCCGCGGATATCCATTTTCGACAAAGGCATGTCCTGAAAAGATCATAGTAGGCAAGGGTAAGCGCGCAAATACAATTTGAATTTAACATTAATGGCTTTGTATGACAACTAATATCTAGAATTTACGATAAATGCAGGCATGTTGCATAGTGCCACTTATGAGACCGTTGAGACGAACAGGGAACTTCACGCAGAATGATGAAATGAATGCTTTTCTCCATTCACCACTGTTATAAATCTCCTTGAACGAATTTGCAGACAATACTTCGAAAGACTATGTTTTTTTCATAAATATATCATACTTTCTTCAATCCGAATCGGTAAGCCCTGAAGAAATTGTCAGAACAAAATCCCAAATTACCGTGGAGGTAGCTTTTTTCATGAAAAACTGGCATTAGCGAGGCCTTTATGAGTAGAAATTGAACGATTGGTCATCATCTGTCACTCAAAATTCAAAGCAAAGTTGCCGTTCTTGAGGGCGGACGACTTGAGGCGCCGATAAGAACAAGCTGGAGATCAGTTTTCATTCGGCCTTCCAGTCGTGTCCACACTACTTTCAGAGAGCGGCAGCTTTTGCACCACCTCTCCTCCGGCTTTTACTCATCAAGCGATTTATTGATCGAATATGACAGGTAATTGAACCCTCAGATCACGGAGAAATCAACTGACAGCATTCGAGCTTTCAAGCTTACTTGATGAGCATGTTCTTCACCTCTCATCTTATCGAGATTATTATGTGCTAGGCACCACGAGCCCTAAACAAAAATGGTCAGTCAGCTGTGTCGTAGGCGCGATGTGTCCATTGAAGACTGCAGCGCAATCTTCTTTAGAAAAATAGAGAGAATAAAAGGATAAGGCTCTCGGCTTTAATCAATCCCTGAGGGATGCGACCATGCGACCGTCTTCAATTTCTAACTACGCTTGGAATTATTGATTTCATATGTGGTCTTTGCAATAACTCGCAATGGCAGCCCTCTGTATCGAATTAGTGCTGCTTATCCTACCAGGCAAGTCTGAGGCCAGTCTTGTACCAACTTACGCACTTCGGAGGGATGGATGGCTTGGTGAGCTATGAACGCGAGATCGAACCATCGACCTTGTGTGCGACGTAGAGCACCTCTAACCAATGCGCCACATGCGCTCTTTTCAGAAAAATAAAGTGTAAACAATAGAGCTCTTGGCGCTGATCAATCCCTGGGGGATGCACCATGCTTTCGTCATCAATTTTCAACTTGTTCGAAGTGACTGAATGCATATATGCCTTCATGACTTGCACTGACCTCCCGCTGTATCAAATCAGTGATGCTTATCCTTCCAGACAGGTATAACCTGCCTGCTGCCAATTTACCGACTCCTGTGGGATGGATGGTTTGGTGGGCCATGAGCCCGAGATCGAACCATCGACCTTGTGTGCGACGTAGAGCACTTCTAACCACTGCGCCACATGCGCTCCTTTCGTAAAGTCATTTTTATTTTCCATATGTGATTCGAAATCCGAGTGAATCAAGACGACACAAGCAAGTTACACTTATTATTAATAATAAATTTCCTAACACAATGGATTATGTGTTGTTCCTTCAATTACAAATCTCCGACTATAACGTAACGGAACTGATCGCAGTAGAAGGGGCATAAGCACGAGCGGCGAAAGTGAATGCAATAAAGTGAATATTGCACTAATTCAATAAACGTATATTTGCTCCAGCGAAAGTACTCCACAAAATAAGATAACTACTGTGGAAACCCACTGATGTAGAGTGATGTGCAAAACTTTCGCGTCAGGCGGGACTAGAACCCGCACCTTACTCTTTCCGGGAATGCGTGCTCTTTCCGTTACACTACTGACGCCCATTTTACACATCGCTCCTTTCACGCTGCCAGCGCATCTACCTGCAGCTGCCAGCCGTCAACGGTCTGGCCCGGGTAGTCGGTCTCGACATTGAACCCAGTCACGCTGACAGATATTTGGTATTGAAGATCAAACGAAATTCCTTTTTATTTGACCGCTTCTAGCGGTGTTATAATCTTTTATGTGTTATGATGCGCTGTAGAGTAGAAAGGGCGATGTACAAAACGGGCGTCAGTAGTGTAACGGATAGAGCACGCATTTCCGAAAAGAGTGAGGTGCGGGTTCTAGTCCCGCCTGACCCGAAAGTTTTGCACATCACTCTACATCAGTGAGTATCTGTTTAAAAACATAATAACACCGCTAGAAGCGGCTTAATAAAAAGTATTCTGTTTGATCTACAGTGGAGAACCTTTTCAAAATGCCGTGCTTACGGAACTGCCTTTGAATTTAAATAGACTAAAAGAGCAAGCCTGAAATTAGTCATGAACCCTGGGCGAAATGCAAAACTTCACAAAACCGTGCTATAAGGGTGGGAAAAAAGTTGCCAACCAGACCGTCAACGGTTGGCTGTTGACAGGCAACGCCTTGTGGTGTAAAAAAGAGTGCTGTGCAAAACGAGCGTCCGTGGTGCAACGGTTAGCATACGCTCCTGGAAAGAGCGAGATCTGGGTTCGAATCCCGGCTGACGCAAATGTTCTTGCACAGCACTCCACATTATTGGGTATATCACAAGATCATAACAACACAAGTGGCGGTCAGAAAAAAAGAATTCTGAAAAAAAGTTGTTTAAGAAGATTGTACCTGTTAGTGGTGAAGGATCTCAGTAGCTGAGGTGCGCCCTCGATAGCGAGGACCTCATGTAGAGCGAAATCGATCGAAGCGCTCCAGTACTGTAGTGCTTGTGAACGGCGCGCTTGATCGCTTCAGGACCCACTAACAGCGACTTGTCCTTAAGTGTCTACCCTATTAGTACCTTATCTTACTTCTTACTTAACACTTTATTTGATCCGCCGTCACAGAGTTAGTTTTTTTGTTATTGCACGGATTTCACTAATTCTAGCATTCAATTCGATTTTCGTCTTTTTCTTAGAAAACGTAGGGTACTGGTTAAGCCAGTATATTTGCAGTCTTGACGATAGCCTTACTGTGGCGTACCATGGGCCGTTGCTGTTGACTGCAGGAGAGCTGGGGATGGAGCTCGGCTCCACGTGCGTCGTGACCAACACCACAGCCACTCGGCCACGGCGCACCCCTTTCAGTAAGTACTAAAGCTAGTTCTTCAAAAAAGTGTTTTTTTGAAGGATTGGTAAATGATAGAAGAATAAAGCTCTCAGCGTTTATGAATCCCTGAGAGATGCTCCATGCATTTGCCTTTAATTTTCGACTTGGTTTCAGGTGATTTGATGCATATCTGGCCTTTACAATGATTCGCGGTGTCCTCTCTCTGTATCAAGTCAGTGCTGCTTATCCTCCCTCACAAGCCTGAGCCAATCTGGTACAATATAGCCACTACGGTGAGATGGATGGCTTGGTGAACTATGAGAGCCAGATTGAACCATCGACCTTGTATGCGCCGTAGTGCACCTCTAACCACTGCGCCACATGTGCCCGTTCTGCTCGGATATATGATTATAAAATCCTGCATTATAGTAGGAGCGGTAGAATAAAGGTTTCTTCGCAGGTTACATAAGTTATTTCCCAATACATATAACGACCTATCTCTCATTACAGACTACATAAGCTATCTAGCTCATGTGACACGGTGGTTAGAGGTGTTCCTCGTCACACAGAAGGTTGATGGATCGATTTACTCATGGCTCACCAATCCATCTATATCTCCGGGATCGCTATATTGGTAACAGAATGCTTTTAGACTTGTCTGGGAGGGTAAGCAGCACTGACTCGCTACAGCGTAGGCCACTGCGAGTCATTGTAAAGGCCAGATATGCCTTCAGTCACCTCAAACGAAGTTAAAAATTGAAGTCGAATGCATAACGCATCCCTCTGAGATCCTCGAGTATCTCTTATTACAGACTACATAAGCTATCTAGCGCATGTGGCGCAGTGGCTAGAGGTGCTCTGCGCCGCACAGATGGTCGATAATTTATCTGGCTCTCATTGCTCACCACGCCATCTATTCCCCGGGGTCTCTAAATTCGGTAAATTGCTACCAGACAGCCTCAGACTTGTCTGGGAAGATAAGCAGCACACTCGTTACAGCGAGAGGCCGCGGCGAATCACTGTAAAGGCCAGATATGCATTCAGTCACCTCAGATGAAGTTAAAATTTGGAAAAGAATGCACGTCGCACCCCTCAGGGACCGATGAACCCCGAGAGATTTATCCTTATATTTCTTTTGATTTCTCATATTGAATGACTTTTACTCAGATCCACTTGAGATTTTTTGCCGCAGCAAAATAGAATGGTGTTCTGATTTTGATTTCCCCCTTCATATTTTCACTCACTGTGTTAGTAAATATGTGTGTTATAATGTTAGCCGTTCAGCATAAGCATGTGTACTCGTGTTTAATCACTTGATTTTATCTTGACTAATCGAAATAGACGAGATTTTGATAGAGAGAGGTGATAACTAATATGCTCGACATTCAAAAGAGAGCTCCTTTAGAACTGAATGACTGGGCTCACTATTTATCGGGGCTGTCAATCTTCAGATTACCATTGTCCATGTATCATCATCGAAAGGAATTATGAGTAAAGTATTTACGGGGCTATGTGACGCATTCTGCGCATAGTGACTGAGTAGAATATGCGTCTGTTGGTGGGAAATCCAGTTTATGCCTAACACAGTTGACTAACTCCTTTCGACATCTTACCGTTGTCCGCACTCTGTTCTGATCCTTTGGAAAATATGCTCTTGTAAGAGTTATAGTAGTCATTCGGCTCGGTTAAACTGTTACACACTCGGAGAATTTTCGCACATATTTTTGTCGTTAATCTGGAAATTTTTCTTTCGTTTTATCGAGACTCTTGGTTTTCGTATTATACTTTAGAAGAAGCTTTTTTCTATCGTTATAAAAGCTTGAGCTTTTCATTATCGTTTTATATTGCCAAATAAAGCTGGTCGCAAGCTATATGTGAAAGCAGTTACGTGACGAATCAATCGCGTCGCTATACACAGCCCTAGTCGAGAAAAATGAGCTCCTAGTGCGAAACACAGTCTTTTGGCTTTCAAAGTTTGATGAAAAGCTTTTTTAGAAAACAGGTATATTGTTAGTAGGGTTAAAGTTTGAGCTATGAAATGACTGCTATAAATCTAATAAGAAACGCTTTGTCCAGCGTAATATACTCTAGTGTGAAACATTGATTTATTCTTACAGCTACAACGTTGAAAAAAATCTTTTGAAAAATCAGACACAGCGCGAAAATCAATGAGATTTAGCCTAAAAGGAAAGCTATAGAGAGCGATGCGCGCATAGCGAATTACGCGATGTTCGTTATGTGACTTAGGCTTTTTTCTCCGTATTGTCATAATTCTTGGCATTCTTGCACCACCTGGATAGAACAAGATTTTCTATACTCGCTCATATGCTTTTGATTTAGATATATGTCCTGTACAGAGGAAAGCGCTGATTTACTCCACAATCGTGTTAAATTTGGCTATCAATCATTTGTATTACATTGTACAAAGGAGGTCACCATGTGAATCTTTAGTTTCGATCTTCACTGCTTCTACACAAGACCCAAGAGTCATCATTGTGAGTGGAAAATAGACAATAATGAGTAATTTTTTCAACAGTGATGAAGTGAACATGCCGTATGTGATACCAGTTCATCGATGACTTTCATTATAGCTAGGTTTGCATCAATCAATCGTTTACATCCAATTATTTAGATCTTATGTAAGAGAATATGGTGAACTTATGGATGATGTAGGAATTCTGAGAGCTTAGGGGTATTCGCGCCTGAGGAAAAAAGCTTGGAACATCGACTTTATGCAAATTATTGCTTATGTATCTGCAAAAAGAGTTTTCTCGATACTTCTTCTCTTCCCACATTCATATTGAAAAAAAAAACGCATATCTCATTCGCCTTTGACGTTTTAGTAACTAATCGACAGCTTGAATCATAAAAATTCGAACAATTTGTTTTGTTTCTCAAATGGTTTCTCTATTATACTGTAATAGTGAAAATGAAATTCCATTTCACACGCAGGCACCATTAGCTGCGCAAGCTTTTCATTTAGAAAATCAATAAGGATTTGATAGCACAAATTTCAATTGATAAATTTGATAGCAACAACGATTTCAATAATATGTTTGTTTTCTGAGAAAGACTTCCTGGTGCGTTGGTACAGCTAAAGGAATGATGGGTTTTGCAAGCGGCGTACATCGCACGCCACATGTGAATTGTGCTGCTCAAACGACACGCCGCCAAGAGCAAAACTTGATATTCTTTAAGCTATAGCAACGCACAAAAAAACTCCTTTCTAAGAAGTCAGCATATTATCAAAATCGTTGAGATTTGCGTTATCGATGGATTTGAAAGACAAGGAAAATTCGTGTTTATCGAAAAGTGTGTAACACAATCTTATACTCACTGCTACCGCGAGCTAAGGAATTTATCAAGACGCAAGCACACTAGTGGTCATTGAAATATAAGTTATCGATTTTTTACTGAAAGGCGACGACTTGATGCCAATGTTGCGCTATTCATCGACATACCTGGAAGGCATACGAGCCGCATGTGAAGTGGAATTTTGATCTCAGTGTTACGGCGCAATGAAAAGCTCTTTTGAAGAACGAAAATACTAATAAATCGGTCGAAGTGTTTGCTATCAAAAGTTACTGAGTTTTTCAACCACTTGGCGAATGAGTGGAAATCTGGACGTGGTCGCGCGGCGAGCGGGGCCAACTGCAATCACAATGCGGCAGTCTTCTGATCGGATTTTTACTTTTATCGTCACTAAAAAAAAGTCATTCGCCAGCATTTCTTGAAAGATGATAGAAGGGAGTTTAATAAGGTTATTTAAAGTATAAACATTGCCGCTTGTCCTTTTTGGAACCCCGCGTGCGAAGGAAAAGCCAGATTCACATGAAAATGGCGTGTTTCATAATGTTACTTTACAATTTTGTCCTATTTTATCCATATTCATTCATTGATCAATCATATTATCGTTTATTTTTTATGCTGGCAACTTCTTGTTCTTGTTCATTGCCTCATATGAAGAATAATAAAAAAAATTCAAACACTCTATCGCTTTGTTCTTATGGAATCAAAAATTGCGACAAAAATCTTTTACTTTTGAAATTATTTCATTCCATAAAACTTCCTTAAAGTTATGATAATGATTGAAAATGAGAACCTGATCATTTGTTTGCCGAAAATGATGCTGCACGCTTGCATACAATGCCACGTCATAATGATTCTCAATAATTTCTCAATTAGCAGTAAACTCGTAGAGTTGGAACATTTTTGATATACAAATAGATTTTGTTCTATCGATTCAGGCATACTAACTTCTTGTTATGTGAGCTTATTCTGTACTGTGAGCGCATTTTATCGCGGAGATTTTGACACTGGATATTGGTTTCCGTTTACGCCCTCTACATATTCCTTTCACTTGGTGCCCTCAAGAAGATTTCATGAGCCCGATCAAATTCCCAGCTCCCCTAATAACTTCAATGTGATCATGTCCAGGTGGTGAGACGTCCAACAGTAAAACGGAGACCTCCGCGTTGCCCAACTCTTTCCGATGAGCATCGTTTTCACCAGTGGGAGTATTCCCTCCACTGCATGACTTGATTCGGTTCATCCGCCTACACGTTCAAACAAAAGCTTGAATCTTTTACTCTGTGCTTAGCTAACCATGGAATTATTCATACATTGTTCCTATTAATTTCTATGAATATAGTGACCAAATGCAAAGAGTTTTGTACTTTTGCCTGTATAATACAACTTTGTG
Source organism: Parelaphostrongylus tenuis (assembly GCA_019055375.1). Taxonomy (NCBI): domain Eukaryota; kingdom Metazoa; phylum Nematoda; class Chromadorea; order Rhabditida; family Metastrongylidae; genus Parelaphostrongylus; species Parelaphostrongylus tenuis. The sequence continues at coordinate 236,454 of JAHQIW010002736.1, forward strand.
CCTGATGCCAATTCTGTCTGATGAACAGCAGACAGGCATCTATGGCGATGGGAGGAATGATGAAATCGGAAAAGGCCGGTCGTACTCCTACAAGATATTACACAGAAAAGGGGAGTATTTTCAAAGTAAACTCATTTTTGTGGTTTTTTTTGTTGAACGCGGCTTCTTGGGACGCGTTGGCGTAAATCCTATTAAAAATGCCTACAAAAAGTTTCTTGCTATATATCGCTCTCTTGTGACAAATAAGTGTCCGCATCATCTAAAATTCGCTATATAACTGTCAAAATTACCTTCGACGAAGTTCGAACAACGAGATTACTGATCCAAAGGCGAGGCTTTTCTCCCGCGATGGTATTACTACTTAAAAAGTCTTTCTATAATCCAAGCCTAGTACGGAAATCTTCATTTGTCAAGCTACTGATTGTTAGTGAAAATATCTTTTATGTATAAAATGCAAGAAAACATGAGCACATTTCACAGAATGTGACTGCATTTCGCGCAGCTCGTACTGAAAAATGCCAATTTATTGGACAACTAAGTGCTCTTTCTACAAAAAGCAAGTTTATAGAAATCTACCCATTAATGTTCGATATTTTATGGCGACAAAGTTTCTCTGAAAATCAAAATTTAGCAATAAAAGCCAAAATCCCCGGTGAAGTTGAAAAAATTAACTCTGATTGCAAAACTTTACCTTTCTTTAAGTTAGCTAAACGTACTTTGAAAAGCCTTTTCAAAGGCAAACTTAGTATGAAAATCTAAATTTTTTAAGCTATCGAATGACTACTGCAACGTAAATGAAAAGGAAGGAACGAATCCTAGATAACACTTGGAAATATATTTTCTTTCACGACAATATGGTTTTTCTCGTTGAAACATAGAATATTTTTTGATACATAGAGTTTATCTTCACCATCAAACTCTTTATAAAAATCTCTTTTGTAATATCGTATTAAAATAAAAGTTTCTCAGGTTAAAACAGCTTACTTCCGAAAGCAGAACGTAATTCTCTTTCCAGTTTTCTTTTCGTACTCTCACAAACCAAGCTTATTGCTAAAATTTTCAGTTCACTAATAATTCGCTGGAAAAGCTCTTTAGAGAAGAGGAAGAAAACACGAGCACTTTTGAGATAAGTGCGAACGCTCCGCAATTCCTGATGAAAAGTGTAGACTTTCAAGACAACAGAGTGCTCTTTCTTATATGAATACGTTTATAGAAGCCCAGTCAATGACAGCTAATTTTTTATAACAAGAAAGTTTACCTAACATCAAAATTTTAGTTTATAATACCAAAAAAATCCGTTGTGGAACTGGAGAAACACACTTTGAAAGCAAAATCTGGTTTGTTTTTGATTAAATGTAACATAAAAGTTTCGCAAATACCTAAGCTATGTGTGAGGGTCGGCGTTTTTCAAACTATCAAATGAGTACAAAAACATAGATCAAGAAGGAAGATGCAAATGTTCTTTAAACGACTGGAAGTAAGTTTCCTTTAAAGGAATGTAATTCTTTTGTTCAAGCGTAGTTTGATTTCCGGCAGATGGACGTTTCCTTTACCAAAAAACCCTTTATAGAAGTTTTCTGTGACTTTCCATCATTTAATGCTAATAATGTTCTTTTAGAATTTTGAATAAGCAAATAAACTTTATCTCCATAGAAGCGCGGTTGATACGGACTCGACGGCGAGCGCGGCGCACGCTATATACCGGAAACGGCACATATGACCAATTCGCCAACCTTTGGAGAGATGGAGGGATTGATGAGGGTTGAATGGCGGGAACGACCCATGTTCACATGAGTGTCTTATTGCACTTTGACCACTGCACCACGCACTTTGTCCATAATCTTATCCTTAGTGCTATACAGATGTAAATGGCTATTTCAAAGCAACTTCTTACAACTGTTTTCCCAGATTTGAGAGTTCAACTGATTACTAAAGTTTGTGTCCATGAAAAGTTTCCCTTTATCATTCGCTGCCGGGCAAGTGAGAATAACCATAAATATGTTGCTTGAGTCGTTTCAAAATTTATGCTTTTGGTTGATCACTAATATCGCAAGTAATTACTGATAGTCTAGTGGAACGTTCTTGTCCACTAGAGGTTTCTTCAGAAAAAGCCTGTTAGAAAGCAGAAAACTATTACTTTTTCGCTGTTACCAGTGTTTTTTTAAGACCACGCTCCAATTCCATTATATCTCATAATTATTATTTGAACCAACATGTTATGTGGTCTGTTAACGGGCTCCTGTACCATCCAATATATGTGTTTCGGCCTTGGGCAGCCCCGGTCAGGTCTGGCAAGGCCCTTCGTTTTTCAGCCAAACCTCTCGGGATGCTTCAGTCCCCCATCAAAAGTAAAAGCGAACGATTTACACAACTGGCGTCCTATAAAATATCAAGAAATCGGCAGTGTTGTGGTCTCGATTGTTTGTGGCTATTATTTTTAAATACTGACACGTTCGTTTAAGTGTTTTCATTAGACCACGCTCAAATTTCAATATACCTCTAGATTACTATTTAAGCCAAAATGATATGTGGTCTGTTAATGGTGTAGCATTCAAAATAACAGCCAAGATCAGTCGAGCGTGCAACACTGCCGACCTCTTGATTTTCACTTGTGTAAATCGTTCCGCCGTCGCCCACTCTTAATGGGGACTGGAGCACCCCGAGAGGATTGGCTAGGAGAAAAAGGGATTTTTCCGACTGACCGGAGTTGATGAAGGCCGAAACACGTGTGCCATTCTACACAAGAGCCCATTAACAAACCCACGTGACCTGTATCACCCGTAGCACCTGCTGTCCCGATGATCGTCGAGTGACTCGGGCGGGATCCAGCAAAACTTCCATTTTTTCCTATCTCGTGCAAGAGTAGCCCAGTGGGTCCTCCTCGCTCTAGGGATTACGCTAAGCATCATATCTTTCTTCCACTCTTTTCGTGAAGAATCGGACCATCGGGTAAGTAGTCTTCCTGTAGAGCGCTTGATATCCCACGGTTCCCAGTCCGTAACGGCTCGCTCTGTCCATTGGTTGTCGTTGAAGGGCATCATGTGTCCAGCCCACCTTATTTCGATATCTTGACGTGTAGTACGGCGCCTTTGATTTTCAATCGTTGACAATGGTCGATACATTGGATTCATTTCTCTCATTTGCGAGATACGAAATACTCCCAGCATCGACCTTCCGGCTGCGCGTTCAATAAAGCCAAGTAATCCTGCATCCTGTTTACGTCGCGAAAAGGTATCTGATGCATACATTAAGGCAGGAATAATCGTCGAGTCGAAAAGGTGGGCACGTAGTCTTATGTTCTTCGCCCTCTTCACTACATCCCAGTTGCTCTTAAGCGTTCTTCAAGCCGCTCCTATCCTTCTGCTCACACGCTGTCGTCCATCATGTTGATTTCACGACGTGGATAGATGTAGCTGGAGCATCCGGAAATGTTCGTTTCGATGAGCGTAAATGAGCTTTTCTTACCACATGACAGTTGGATAAAATAATAATTGCGAGATACATCACTAATTCCTTATCAACTTTATTTTTTTGGCATAACAAAGAAAGAAGTTGTATCACTAACTTGTTAGTTGTCACCTGCCAGGAGCATCCGGTCGCCTTAAATCTCGTCGAGCTGGGCTTTACGTCGTTGAAAAGTCTTGAACGTTGTCGACCCTGTTTTCGGGTCCCATGTCCTTCATCGCCAGTTTCTACCCTCAGGGTTGTCGTCGACTGCAGCATGGGCTTCGTTGAATTACGTTGTTAAATGCTGCTCTCTATCTACATACTCATGTAGAACATGGGACAGTTGTACAGTTTTCCGTGATCTTAAATATTTGTGAAGTTGAATGGAAGTTTTCTAAGTACTCTCTGAGCCACCAACAAACTATTACTGCGACTATCCATTGCTACTCTTTCATCTATGATTACCATTTCGATTTACGATTACTTTAGAATGAAATTTATAGACAAATATAAATAAAATGCTGTGATGTGGAGGTTAAGTGTATGCGTGTTTCCTTGAACATAAGGGTTAATTGTGCACGAAAGCACTTTAGCGCGTAGTGGATTTCATAGCGCTTGTGGATGCCTAAACAGTACTCAAACAGTGTGTGGAAAGTAGCAAAAAACCGATTTATCTCGCCATAAAGTGTGTTTTACGCTCTCTAAAGGGAACGTGCGCGCGCGTAGATAAAAGTGCGGCAACTTTTTTGCGTTTTTGTCATCTTTACTGTGATTTCCGCCGTTCAACAGATTGGTGTCTCTTTCCGGTGTGTGATGAATTTAGTGATTCTCTTATCCTGCAAGTTCTTCATGATTTCCTCTACACGCTCGCAAGTTTTTGGAAGTATAATCCTTATTTTAAAAGAAAAATTCTGCGCACATACTTCACATTCATAACTAGATCATTTGTTTGTGAAAAGTACTGACGAAATTTAAAATCTCAAAGGCCTGAATCGAAGCCACTACAGAGTAATTGGAAGAAAGCACCACTTTGAACTATTCAAAAAGTTTGGCAACCTAAGCACCTCAGATTAAGTGTGGAACGTAATATTTTATCGCTCCTTCATCACTCTTTATAGGCCTTTCCTGAGCCAATCTTAGCTTCGATTTATCTAAACTTTGTCATAGAGTAATTAGTGAAGTCTGATAAAAGATCAACCACAAACCCGAGCTACTTCTGTGCCATTTGTTGCAGATGTTACGAAATCCTATCCACGCAGGCATTATACTCCCCTACGCGGACAAAAGTGAGCGCCGAGTGTGAAACTCGATTTCATTCCAATGCTAGAGCGCTGTAAGGAGGCCTTTCAGAGACTAAGTATAGTAATAAAATCGTCGAAACGCCAGCTATCGAATGATCAGAGTCTGAAAAAAGCGGGAGCGCCTTGACCCCCTAAAGGTTGAAAAATGGATCACGATCACCCATTTGTACCGATTATCTCTAGCAGCCTGTCTTACTGTTTTTTCCGGTTTCACTTGAATTTCAAATTTACCCTTCAATGCATATTTCTCCTAATATGCTTTTTACTGCAGGTGTTGGAAATTTCATCTGGAACTGGCCAGCACATAGTGAAATATGCTGAAAATTTCCCAATGTTACATTCCAGCCATCGAGATTGACGCTCGATCACTTAACGGTATTGTCGCATATATTGATCATAACAGAGTGAGTCCTTGACAGCTGTGTAATTTTTATTGTTCTGGTGCTGTTAAAAAAATCTACAACAGTGACGTCGTTAACTGCAAGCGAGCAATTACAATTGGGACGAAAAAGTGTTTTGATATTTTGGATTTCCTGCAGATTATCTTGCTATCACGATTATTTTTGAACCGTTGAAACGATATTTTGCGCACGAAAAACAAAGATTTTTGTAGCTCTTGGCCTATTTTTAACTAAATTCCAGAAAGTTTCTTTTTCTAGAGTTCCTTTACCTAAAGAGCTAGCTGTAACAGGGCAGTTTACCTAAACGTAACGCTCTTAGTAAACTTTTTCTGTTCAAGTATAATAATTTAGTTTTCGAGTATTCGGGTGCCTTTATTCATCGATGTTATTAAGCCAGTAAGTTAGTGGGAGCTCACGGAGGATCATGGACCATTTTTCGTGGATGCTGTGATCAACATCAACATGATTCATATAAGTAGTCAAGTTGCGGTAGAAGGTCTCTTCAAGGTAAAAAAGCTGCATGCTGCTTTGTTTTTATTTCTAATAATATATTTACAACGCTGGCTGATTTCGTGAGAAAGTATGTAAGACACGACGTACGCTCTGCTGAAGAAGTGTGCAACGAAGGAATATTATTGTGATCAGTATTTGGAAGGCAACCTTTAGAAGAGAATAGATGATGAGTCATAGTTTATTAGCGAATCCATTAGTTGAATGCTTAAGTTACTTTACGGACAAAGTTCGATGATCTTGTAAGTTCAGATCACATAGCATCTTTTAATTTTGGACCACATAGCATGATTTTGGAAGGATACGGAACCGCTAACGAGATCAAGCGAGTCACAATAGAGCAAATAATGCACCAAGAAATTTGTGGTCAAGGTGTTAGGAAGCATAACTATCTTTGATGGTGCGCACTCGCTATTAGAATTGAGTCTAAGCTTCTCACCATCTCAGCCCATTTCTAAGGTATTCTTGCTTAAGGTTGCATGTAACTTATATGATCTGCAAGATAAACTCTGAAAAAGGCCAGAGATGGAGAGAGCAATAGGAATGAAGGGCAAGTAGAGGTTGTACCAATACCACTATTTTCTCAGCCGTTCTACAGGCGACAGGCCCCGAACAGGTCCCCAACAGGGCCCCAACAAGGAGGCTGATGACAAAATTCCGGAAATTTTGCTGACGGAACTTTCAAAACCTTTACTCACTATCGTGCAAAACGGTTTCGCTCGAACCACTAGACTGCAAAAGCGTGACATAAGAGAGGTTCCAGAGCTAATACGAGAAGAAACGACAAAGCTATCAGATTAATGATAAGGGTAAAGAATCTGCAGTTATTCCTCAACAGGTAGATATCGCAATAAAGCATAAGCATTTCGAAGATGATTCTCCTTGTCGATCATCTTCTGTAAAGGAATTCAAAATTCAGAACCGCAAATCAAACAACGAGTGAGTCCATACTTCGCCTTGCCAATCATTTTCTGTTAAGGAAATTAAAAGGCAGAACCGCAAATCAAACAATGAATGAGTCCATACAGCAAAAGCGGCGGGCTCAAGACCATCTATAATTTGTAAGTTAAAAATCCAATCACCATCATGTCCTGTCTTATACTTGCTCAAAAGAACGCATGTTAGTCTCCACTGATGACCTAACGTCTAACGATCCATCTATATATTCGAAGTTAGACCCATCATCAGTTTTGTAGGCGGATCGACGGATAGGATAGCATGGCTTTTGAATTCAATAACATCCCAGTAGCTAGGATACAACCAACCCATCTGCCGAACACTCAGATGTTCCTGGACCGTTTACGTAACGCCAGTCCGAGCAACGCGTACGTAATAGAGTCTTTCGACGTCGCTGCTTTCTGTACCTACGTGTCGAATGACTCATCAGTGCAGGCCACACACGAGCTTATGATACAGCACCAAGGAGCTGTAAGCATGCATGGCTTGTTGATTCAGCATGCCTGAAGTGCTCAGACTTCTGATGGTTCGGGAAATAATCCACTCAAATGAGAGAATTGGCAATGGGGCAGCGATTGGCATCTAGCCTGGCTATTGCCTTTACGTCGAAAGTGGAAGTACCAGTGATGGATGTCCGGCCATTAGTCTGCTGTAGGTACATAGATCATTGTTTGGTTATCTGTTCAAGTCAAGAGGAATTAGATATTTGTTTTGGGTCGCTGAATAAACAGTTAGAGTATATATGATTTACCTGTGACTTACCAAAAGCAGAATTGGCTCCATTTCTTGAACGTGTAAATAAACTTAACCGAGAGCGGCTACGTAACAAAGTAATACTGAAAACCAAGTAATAGGAACATCTTGGTTCAGTATCTCCCTTCTCATCCCTCGCAAGGAGTTAGTAAAAAACATGTTTCGAACGGTCGCCAATGTGTGAATCGAAAGAGCAGAGAGAACAATCCGTGGCTCGCGAAATAGCCACTGCTATTGGATACGAATTTGTAAATCCTCGGCTTAAGTTTAGAGGAAACAACACGCCTCCGAACGGAAAATCGATGGAAGGAGAAATCCCGTTAATCCTCTCGTTCTTTTAAAGTGTGATAAGCACAGCTATGAAACGCTGTCTAAAAAGAGCAGACTTAAAGCAATCAGTAGCTATCATTGAGATACCACCAAGACTCTAAGGCGTCAATTAGTTCGTAACCTTTTATATGATCGTCTATGTATAATGAAAGATTGTAAAATATGCCCAACGGCAGAAACGGTGCTTTCATGAGCGTACGTACAGTTTACCTAATCTCTTGCAAAGCGTGCAGCGATAAGTATATTGGCGAAACGGGTGGGTCGCTTTGTGCCCGCATAGGAACACGTAGATGACAAGCGTCACAATAGGCGAAACACCCCGCAAGGGCGCATAGAGCACAGAAATACGACGGACTAGATTTTGATATCGATGTCACCATCCTTGCGCAGCAACATAAAACATCAGCGCAAAAGTTTTGGAAGCGTTTTGGATTGATACGACCAATCCAACTATTAACCGCAGGGAGGAATGCCACGTTATCACTCGTGATATGAGTCGGTATACGAGACTGTTGTTTTAGTAGGTAGGGTGCATCACGAGCCTGTGTGATGTCTTTCCGATGATCTCCTTTCAAATCATTCAGTGAAGCGCATATAAAAAGCGGTATGTTGAGAGTTGATTTTAAGCTGTTGCGATTGAAATCTAGATCTGGTGATTTTTTTCTAAAGAAGTAGTGGAGGTGTTTGACTGACTGGATTGATAAATTCGGCCTTTCCAAGTTCTGAAGAAGGCAAACTGGCGAAACGTTAGATGTTATATAAAGATCAATGGGACACTTCGTGTTTGGCTTGCAGAAGAAATTCAAAAATTATATAAACAAAAGTTCCACTTATAACTGCAAAGTATGGAGGTGGCATTTTTTCTTGCAAATAGGCGGTATTTATGATCAAAGCACATAATCTTGTATGGGATCAGGAAATACATGTTAGTCAGATGAAACGCTGAAATTAATCGCAGTGAAAATCGTGAACGAAATGGAAGTCGTCGCTCCACTGTCTACGAGCGTGCATTCCCTCTAAAGCGTAAAATGTATTTGCCGTCAAATAAATCAATCTCGAAAAAATCTCAACGCTATTTATTCTTCTATATGTTCTACATTTTTCGCTACGCGCTCATATATTTTGGAGCACTGAAATTCTTGTGCTCAAGTAAAAATTGCTACGCAAAATCTCTACCCTATTTCAGTGCTTTTATTTACATTTGTTTCGAGTTTGGTAGCGTAACCTGCAAATTGATACTAAAAATCGTAGAATGGGATGTTGATGGATAGTTACAACAATAGTGCAGTAGTCTGTTGGTAGCCAGAGACTATTTAGAAATTCTTTTACAACTTCGCGAATGTTTATGATCGCGAAAAGCTGAAAAATTTCCCGTTTCAACATGAATATATATATATTATAATATATATTATATATATATATATATATATATCTGCATTTTGACACGGCATCACAACACTAAAGGAAACTCACACAGAAATCAACGACACCCGAGGGTGGTGGTCGGCGATTGCGGACTCTCCTCGGAGCCTGGCAAGCGATTCGGGAGCGCTCAACAGTTCCCAGCGAGGTGAAGCGAGCTCAGCGAAGTCCGGAAACGCTACGGCGACAATCAGATGCTTCCAACGAGTGGCGGTTAACAAGTTAGTGATATCTGTTAGTTGTTGTTTATGCCAATAGATTGAACTCATTAGAAAAACGATAATTTTTTTCTTATCGGACATGAATAAGACTGTAAAAAATTAGTTGCTGAGAGCTCATCTACTTCCGAAAACATTCGATTCTTTTCCTGACAATACCATTCCAACTGTTTTCAAAACCACCCGACGACAACTAAAACTATCTCAGTGCCAGATCTGCTGTATTTGCGATCGAGGGCAGTTATAACAGTGTCTTCTCATTTGGCTTCGGCATACTAGTACTCTTGTTGTTTAACTTCGGTCTTATTGATGAGGAACCTATAGCAATTCGCGTTTGGCTTTGTTGCTATTTTTGCACTCTTTCTGCTCGTGACTGCCGAACTAACGGTGTCTACCATATGGTAATCATATATTTAGTAATCACACTGCGAACAATTGAATTCGGGCTTTTTCGATAGTACTACTGGGGTAAACTAGTCAAGCGTCCGCCACTCTGAAGCGGCATTCAAGGAGCTATCGCGATTATTCGTGGAACGCTGTTATTGTGCGTTGTCACAGCGTTGGCGCTGAGTGTTGAGCCGTTCTTGAGGTGCGATGAGTATTGTCGTGTAACGTGAACATCCACGATGCGCCTGATTTCAACAATGGGTAATGCGTGACCCGTCACTAAGGAAAAAGCACCCAGTCCCACTTTTGATAACACTCCTCCCCCCCCCTCGCTCACCTCGCAAGCACCACGGTCAATGACACCGCTGTAGCCTCGATATTGAATTGTCAACTCAACACTGAAGCTGGCGTCTTGTCACTGTTCTCTGTTCTCTGTCGTAGTCCATTTAGCTTCATCACATATTAATTCATTACCCACAAAATCCATTTCTCAGCTCATAATCGTACAGATTCTTCGTCACTGTTATGCCCATTTCGTGGGGTCTTATCCCTACTCAATATACTTTTTTTATCGAATATCTGCGAAGCATACAACAATACACTTAGTAATGCAGCTTGAATACACAATATTCGAGGTGGCTAACGTTTCGGCGGGTGGCCTTCGTCAGAGCCTGGTAAGATTACATTGATCCACAGTCCACTAAGCCAAAACCTCCATAACCCTAGCAGGAAACGTTTGAAATGAGTTTTGAATTGCATAGTAAAAGCTTCATTTTAGAACACTCACCATTTTGGTGTTTGGTTCTATCAATTATTAACTGAAGACCAGCCGCTTAAGGTCAGTGCATCAGTGGGCTGTGCCTAACTCGGGCCGGAAAAATCACTATGCAATCCAAAACTCATTTCTAACGCTTTGTGCTAGGGTTATGGAGGTTTTGGCTTAGTGGATTGTGGATCAATGTGATCTTCCCAGGCTCTGACGAAGGAGACCCGTCGAAACGTTAGCCACCTCGAATAATGTGTATTCAAGCTGCATTACTAACTGTATTGTTGTGTGCTTCGCTCATATTCAATAAATAATGTCAATAACATCTCGGAACGGCTAAACAGAAGAAAATATTTATTTATTCAAACTATGCCGAGGTTAATAGATAGTCGGTCTTGGGATATACTTTTTTTAGTACATCGGCCCGGAATCGAACCCGAGTGGCCCGTCTGATACACGTACATTCTGCCACTGAACCATGACAGCATCACAGTGTGTTGAGAAGTTAAAGGTACTCACCTATGAGTTCAGTCACGGTGAACAACAGTATATCAATGAAAATATCCACTAAATCGTTTGCTTTTCATCTTTTCGCAAGCTCTCACTAATGGACACTTTTTTACAAACAGGAAAAGCCTTATCTTCTGGGATCATCAAAAAAAAATAAAGCATCAGGTTGAACGTGAGCTTCAGGTGAATTAATTGTGGACTATTTTCGCGACACAAGCACATAGTTTTGTTCGTGCCTCAATATGTGATATACGCACCACGTTAGCTTTCGAAGATAAACTCCTCAAAACACATAAGGTTGGGTTTTATTGTTTATGTGGTTTCCAATGTCGAAACGTTGACTTTCTTTATAGTGATCTGGGCAAGCATCAATGACCAATACTGGGTCTCGAGCTTTGCCAACCTGGACCACTCTCTCTGCAAACTTCAAGAACATCAACACCTTCTAAGATAGCGATATCTGCCAGCCCGGTAACCGACCGCTGTATCTTTGAAGGCTTGCTTTTTCGAATCGTTTACTCTCTGTATCCGATTTCGCGTCTATCTAACGGTTGAGCTAAGTGTTCGAAGTTTGCAAACAACCTTCTCTACTCAAGAACTATATTGTTCCGCTATAGGTTTGTTTCTAATCAACGTAATTTGTAAGTCATTCGTCTTCCTCATACCTCAGCAAACAAAATATTATTGCTTATGACATTGTAGTTAGGTAGATCCAAACACTTCATTCATCCAGACGTTGTGAAAGCCTTTGTTTAGTTACTAGCGACAACCTACAGAGTTCTAGGCCTCATGAAGCTGCCTCGAGATTTCCAACGCAGAAGTATTTTACTCAGCGCCCCAAGCCTTGTGCTGAATGTACGTTTCAATAAATCATTTTTACTTTCTTCGTTCTTTTTACTAAGGTCTTTATCTATCTATAATAATCTAGTACGTTACCCAGATGGAAGTGATGCATAACATAAACAGCCAGTGTGCTGATTTATACCTCCCCAACACACTTCTGCGATCGCCTGAAAACGCTCTAACCTGACCAATCTTGAAAATATAAGGAGATCCAACGAAATTTCTCTATTTAACCGCTTCTAGCGGTGTTATGATGTTACAACTAGATACCCATTGATGTAGAGTGATAGGCAAAACTTTCGCGTCAGGCGGGACTAGAACCCGCACCTGACTTTTTCCGGGAATTCGCGCTCTATCCGTTACACTACTGACGCCCATTTTACACATCTCTCTTTTCACGCTACCAATATCCATCCAGATGGTAAGCAACAGGAGCTACAAAGAAAACGAAGTTTTCAAGCAGCAGTCGAAATAGCACGCGGAGTGTTTCTAGACCTTTGGGACGATAAATACAAAGTTCTCTTCACTACATTATGAGCGTTCTCAAATGCAAGTAGCCTTGCATTTTGGCAGGTGACCTGTGAGGAGTTGAAACAGTATGCTGATAGGAACTAGTGAGTGGTTCTTCAGGTATTTAGGTGTTTCTACTCTGAACCAGTTGATGTGCGTATAGTCACCGGCAGAGTACCATTTGAGTTTTTAGGAGGTGAAAGTGGTAAGCTGACGATCCGTATGACAGTAAGAGGACGTGGTTTGAAAGGCAATTGCGGGTGCTTTTTCCACTGCTTTTCTTGACACTGTCATTCTTCCGTCAGGACGTCAGAATTGATCATCTCGGTCCTTCATCACAGTCTTATGATCAGAGATGGTCATTCTGGTCCATGATCACAATCTCACCCCTTAATGATAAGGTTCGGTGTAAAAAGGAGTTTCATCAATTCAGCATCATTTTCTTTAGTGAAATCGTCCGTGTTCTCTCCAAGCACGGAGCCTCCAGCAAAAAAGTGTGTGGAATCTGATCAGCCAGCAGACATTTACTCTATGAAGAAAAAGGAGGTCGATCCAGCGGCTGAAGAAGCAGTTGAGAAAGCCTCCATGGACTCAACATCTTCCCCAAAACTGGAGTCCGCGCAATCTTTCGATGTCGTCGACGTCGGCACGCTCGTGGTGTACGTTCTATACACTTCATAGGAAATTTTTTTAGCATTCTATTAACCGTCAATATATCGCGACTACTGTAAACTTGATTATATTCTTAGCTACATATTCTCCTCTTCAGCCGGCGAAGATTTTATGTATTCCATACCTCCCCTATCATGCCTCCTATCACCAGAATTGACAAGATCATCGACGTCGTCGACGTCGGCACGCTCGTAGTGTACGTTCTATACACTTCGTAAAAATTTTTTGGCATAATGTTTTCTGATTGAAACGCTATGCCTATACCATGAAGAGACCGTTTCTTTGCAACGCAAAAGCGAAAACAAAATTAATTCACGTGCGCGAGCATGGTGAGCGTTTTCAGCGAATTTTCGAACAAAAAAGGTACTTTGCATATATTTTTATTTTTGCTACTAGTATAGAAGAAAAGATGGCGGGTACGTTTGCAAACCCAATACAAGTTAACGTCAATTTTCTAGCGAATTGTGTCATATCGTTTGCCCTATGTGTTCAACACTATCGGGAACATGGACCCTGATCTCTGACTCTCTAAATAGTGATGATGCAATGTATGCTTCACCTCATCCACATTTCTAACTCCTCGGAGTGGGAATCACTGTCTGCCTCATTTCACTCTGCCACTAGGCACCTCGTCCATCGAGAAAAGGGTCATTGGTTTTTTTTAGTGTTATCTTTTTGATGTCTACTAACGTTCAATTGTCTAACATCTCACTTTTTTGATACGGAAGGTAAATCCATGGGGTAATTACGCATATTCAACATTTTTCCATTTGATATGGTGTGTTTGTGATTTGAGCTTATTATACTAAAAAAAAAGAAGGCAGCACCAAGAAAAAAAAAACACTGATGAGCATCGTGATCGGGGATCGAACCAGAAGCCTTTTTCCTGGTGAACGGAGTACCGAGTATCAGGGAGGAATGCGAGTGGCAGTAGTAAACGCGCTAGGGTTAGACTTGCAGAAGAGGTGCAGCAAAATGTTGAGGGTTGCTCGTTATACATTCAAAGCTCTGGGTGCATGGTCCCAAAGGGATTGTTCGTGTTGTTTAGTGTGTTACTTGGTTGATTTCTACTTTACAATTATCTTCATGTATCGGTCAAGGTCATTGTGCAGGAACCCCAACGAAGTTTTGTAGAGGACCTGTTCGATAATAACATCTTCTTCCCTTTAGTGCTGAAACTCTTACCGGTTAAGTTGGAACAGCTTGGTGACGACCCTGACAATGCTTTTGATCCTGGGGTTTGTCGCACTTTTGATTACACAAAATTGTACAAGCTTCGTGCGTTCTTATTTACATTGCTTTTTAGCAGGTTCCAAAAAGAGAGAGAACCAAGGAAAGGAATAAGCTAATAGAAAATGCCGTCAACTCAACTGAATTTATCTCTGATTTGTGCCTACTCGCCCAAATCCGATGAGTGCTGTCGCTGACAGCTTTGATAGTTAATATCGAAGAAATAATGGTATCAAAGCGGTGGATTCGGTGGTACAGTAATAGCACACGGCTCCGGTAAGGGTGAAGCGCGAGTTTAGCCCTGCCTTGATTCGATTTTGCGTACAACTCAGTACTCTTAGACGAATATTCGCATTTTCCACTACTCACGATAAAATTTCAGTTACTCTCTCTTTTGGACTGCGATCGACTTCTCAAACTTTTCCGTACTATACTGCTTGGAATACGAAGCATTCTCCACCCTATTAGAGAGGGTATGTGCTTCGTTAACGAGTAGAAGTAATGCTTCGCCCTTTAGTTTGCAGCTTCAATTGCTTTAAGCCTTGGTAATAAGTGATTCTTCGATCTGTATCCAAATATATATGAATCAATATCAACTACATGGTTCCCTCTGCTCTAAAACACTATCGGTCTTTTCCTGGACTTAACCAAGCTACTTCGCCAATTTCTTTTTCGGGCTCAAGAAGAATCCGATGACCATGGCTATAGTTTGGCGCATTTTGAAATTATCACTTTGCTTGATAAGCGATCATACATTAGTCAGCATAATATGTTTTGCGATGACAAACGTTTCGGTGAATTTGCCCGCTTTTTTAGGGCTTGGAAGAGGTCATATTCATATTTAATCTGCTGAGCCAAATGCTTTAATAACTTTGACACAGAAGGAGATTCTTATTTTCTGTTTAGAGTTGTTTGATCTTCATCCTTTTCCACCTGTTTTTTGATTGCTGTCGAAATATAGATCGCAGTGTTATAGTGGGACGGCGTCGCAGAGTGATTAGTGTAGCGGTATAACATGAAGAGCGCATGTGGCGCAGCGGTTAGATGTGCTTTGTGTCGCACACAAGGTCAATGGTTCGATCTCGCGCTCATGACCCTTCAAGTCAACCATCACCCCGGGGTCGGAAAATTGGTACCGGACTGGTCGCAGACTTGTCTTAGAGGATAAGCAGTACCGATTCGATACAACGGGGCCACCGCTAGTCGCGTAAAGGCCAGCTATTCATTCGTCATTTTAGAGGAAGTTGAAAGCTGAAGACGATTGCATGGCGCATTTCCTCAGAAATCGATATACGCCGAAGGCTCTATCCTTTATCCTTTATCTCGTGGTGCGAAAATGATGAGGAGCTGGTTGTTCCCCCTCCCTTTACCCCTCGTTCTTCACCTGTCTCTTGCAGTTATATCAATCAATCACTATACAATATTTATGTTCGCAGTGATCGCTAAAATGGCATCTTATGGTTAGATTTGATTTGCGCGCTTTGCTTATTATATCATTTGGAATGATTTAGGTACTTTTCTGCCATGAGGAAGCATTCATTTTCTCCATGAGTACAGGGCATTATCCAAGATCTATCTAAAAATAATCGCATCTTGGCTGAAACGTGTAAAGCGCCAGAGAATTCATGTTGAACAATAATCACCAGTTTCCAGTAGTCATTCAATGATTGAATTCCAGAATTATCAGTGCCGTAATACTCAAAACTTTTGATGTTTTCACTGCCATTTCGCAGCTCTATGATATTTCATAAACACCTATGAAATTGGGTGGTGAGCAAAAACACGGCTTCAGTCGCGAATCGAACTCGCTATTCATCCTATCCAGCGACGCGTGCTCTACTCCCACACCACCGATGCACATTTGCCCGACCACTCACTCTTAGCGAAATCGCATACCCGACCAAACCTGTTGAAGGTTGGTGGTTGATAGCTTACATAGAGATGTTGAAGAATGAGTGATCGGGCAAATGTGTTTCGATGGTCTAGTGGTAGAGCACGCGCTTCTGGATAGGGTAAAGCGCGGGTTCGATTCCCTCCAGAGACCTGTTTTTGCTCACCACTCAATTCCCTCAGGTGCTGTCAACACCGTGGTTTTTTATTTTGAAAAACTTCTTTGGTGTACTGCTAGTAGCAAAAATAACAGGTCGCTCCATAAAATTTCAGTGAAATCAGCCGTGTTCTCTCCAAACACCGAGCCTCCAGCAAAGAAGAAATGTCTGGAATCTGATCAGCCAGCAGAAAATCACTCTAAGAAAAAAGAGAAGGTCGGTTCAGCCGGCTGGAGAAGGAGCTGAGAAAGCCTCCATGGGCTCAACATCGTCCCCAAAACTGGAAGCCTGCGCAATCCTCGATGTCGTCGACGTCGGCACGCTCGTGGTGTACGTTCTATACACTTCATAAAAAATTTCCTTTTAGCATTCTCTTGACCGTCAATATAACGCGACTACTGTTAACTTAATTATATAAATCACTACATGATCTCCTCTTCAGCCGGCGAGGACTTAATGTATTCCATGCCTCCCCAACATGTCTCCCATCACCAGAGTCGGGAAGGTCTTTGACGTCGTCGACGTCGATAGCATTCATCGATGATACTGAGTTGAGTTATTTATAAATAATAAATATTTATCTCAAGTCATTCAAGTCTTCAAAAATGTGAAATATCTGTCTGTCCATAACTTACGTCGTTGTACACTAACATCATTGGAAAGAATTACAATCTAATATCTCTCGTTGTAATTTTGGAATACTCACCTAATTGATCTTATATTGGCAAATGACCATTTCACGTGACTGCATGTTCTGTAATATTGATCTGAAAGCGTCCTTCCTTACCTTAACTCTGTCTTGCTATATCTCCCCAACAATCATTGTCTGCAGTGAATATAAGCTGCCGGAAATTTCGGCTAGACTTCCACTTGATAATAATCTTTGGTACTACTTCTATTGTGTATACTATCTGTAATCCTCACGTATATGCTGTATTGCTAATACTGTCTGTTATTGTAAAGATAAAAAATAATTTAAATCCGAGGAGTTCGATACAGAAGCATCTAAGTTGCGCGTGGCTGATCAACTGAAAAGAACTCACTCTTCTCTGAGCTTTCACTATATGAACGAAAATGTTAAATCAAAATTATTCTAACATAAACACCAATGATAAAGACTTATTTCGCTACCACCAGTAATGATATTTACCAAACGGACTAAAAAATAGATTACTCCAATGGCACATTTCAAGCCTTTTATGAAGTTTCAATGCACTCCGAGTGCTAGAAGTACATTTCGACTTTTATGCCAAGCCTTATCAGTAACACATGCCTTTCGGTTCAACCAAACCCCTAACATGTTAGGGAACTATTTGTTTCACCAACCATGGAGCTATCAACTGTCAGTGCAGTGCCACTTGATCTTTTGCACTCGACGTGCAGTGTAACATTTTTGTACCGATTTCCTTATGTAGAAGCTCAATTGAATCGAAAGTATGTGCTACTGATGGGGCGTGACATGAAGGCCGAAACGTAGTTCTAGCAGATGGAGTGCCATATCAGACACGATGAAAGGTTCAAAATATGTTATCAGATTATACGTTTCAACCGAGGTCTAGAAAAACATCGAATAAAATAGTTTATAATAGACTGCCACTAAAGTATGAATAATTGTATTCAAGACTACAAATGATCCTAATAAGTACAAGGAAAGTCTAACTAAGAATACAAGGTCGCATCATACATTCGGTCATAATTCCACTCAATCGAATGATCGACTTCTGTTATATCCCGGAATAATAAATGAAGACTATCTAAAGATAGTTCCCTTTGGGTTCAACTGATAAAATGAGGCTCGTATAATTATTTTATTTGGCTAATGTTCCGACATTACCACCGTCTTCACAGCCATGATTCGCACAAACTTTCCACAATCGTTGATACTACCTGTGGAGCTTCGTCTCGGATCTCGTTCAAGTCGAACTTCTGGAGAAGACAAATTGCTAGCTGGATAAAACCTTCATATCAGTATTGCGATACGAGTGAGATAATAAAATAAATTGTTGCTGATGGGTAATGCCAAGGTCAAAGGAAGTCGGTTTCAAAAGTACCTTCTCATTTCGTCTTTCATCTCTTACCTCTTTCCAAAAAAGCATTATCCTAGGCCCCAACTAAATTTTCAATGTCATCATACCCTTTAGACACTCGATAATCCATGGCCATCACCAACTGGTGGTCATTATAACGATGGGCCTGATCGTTCTGTCATCGAATTGAAGGTTCTGACGGGAAGTATCATTTGCATTAATCTTGCTATGGATTATAGCTTCTCTTGATGAACGAAGACACGAAGATGATGTAATAAGACATCTTTGAACAGCGGGCGTTTCAACGGATTACGCCCTTTCGAAATCTCTGAGAGTCAGGTAGTCTATTAAGTCTCCACTCTAAGCTTCTGAACTTCATCCAGAAAATATAAATTTTCCCATATAAGTAAAGATTTCTTTTTACCTAATTGTGCGGAATTTTCTTGCAAATCGTTTGATGCATTTTTGCGCGCTGACGTTCTTGACTGCTGCTCTAGAATTGTTATTGTCACGCCAAAGTCATCACAGTTGTGCTTTCTGCGCTTTATGCATGCACCTAGCACAGTAAATGACTGACTTTTTGACTGTCCATCTAGGTCTTTCTGTAGGCGGCTACAGGTCTTCGTAGATGAATTCATCATTGCATGTCCTACAAGCGATTATATTCATAGGAAACAGAAGACGAAGCTCCACAGCGAGGACTAACGATTGTGGGAATTTTGGACGAATCATCGGCTGTGAAGACGGTGCATATGTTGGAATATTAGCCAAACAAAAATAATTATACAAGCCTCATTATATCAGTTGAACCACAAAGAGAGTTATCGTTATATGATATTCATTTATCATGGTGGTATATAACAAATGTCGATCATTCGATTGAATGGAATTATGACTGAATGTATGATGTGGCGTTGTATTCTCAATTGGACTTCCTTTGTTCTAATCAGGATCATTTGTTGCCTCGTATGACTCGCTTGAATTTATTAATCTGGTAACATATTCTGAGCCTTTCATCAAGTCTGAAATGGCACTCCGACTGCTGGACGTACGTGGGCTATAACGTCAAGTCTCATCAGTAGCGCATTCTTTTGATACGACTGGGAATCGGTGCCAAACGTGTTACACTACACGGCAAGTGAAAAGATCAAGTGACATTGCAGTGATGGTTGAAAGCTTGATGGTTGGTGAAACAAGCATTTCCCTCCGTGATAGCGGTTTGGTTGAACTAAAAGGCATGTGCTGCTGATGAAGCCCGACATGGAAGTCGAAATGTACGTCTAGCACTCGAAATGCCATATAAAACTTCATGAAAGGCTTCAAATATGTCATTAGAGTAATCTACTTTTTAGTCCGTTTGGTAAATATTATCACCGGATGGTAACAAAATACCTTTTTATCTTTGGTGTATAGGTTGAAATAAATGTGATTTAACATTTTCGTTTACGTAATGAAGCCTCGAGCAACTTACCTGATCTCTTGCGAGGCATGCGGAGATGAATATATTGGCGAAACGGATAGACCACTCTGCATCCGCGCAAAAGTGCACCTAGCTGGGAAACCCAAGAACCCCACTGGGCGCATAAGGAGCAGAAGGATAAGGGAGCAGCTTTTGACGATAAATTCACAGTCCTTGCACAGGAATCGAAAACATCTACGCGTAAAACTTTGGAAGCCTTTTGGATACATAGCAAAGGCCCAAAAATGAACCGCAAAGAAGAATGCCTCGTAATAACGCGTGACCTAGCACCATATCTCAGGTTAATATTCCCGACATGAGCCAGGCACAGTCTCATATTAGCACAGACTCCAAGTGGCAGGTCTTCAATGATTAATTGAAAGACCTCAAACATGTACGCGGTGAGTGTTTTTGAGATGAAGTTTTCCTATGCGACCCAAGAAATTTATTTCTTGCGTGTTCTGCTGTGGTTATGAAGGCCATCGATTCAATAAATTGCGAATCAATTTGACCTTTCCAGGCTCTAAAGATGGCGAGCCTTGCCGAAACGTAAGCCACCACGACTGTTGTGATATTTATGCTGCATTATTAACTGCCTTGCTATATGCTTCGCTGATAATCAATAAATAATATCAATAACACCTCGGAGCGGCTAAACAGAAGAAGATACTGATTTATTCAAACCATGCCGAGGTTAATAGATAGTCAGTCCTGCGAAAAAAACATTTCCTTCTGCTTCTAATGCTATACAAAAAGCTTAGATCTTGGCGATTTCATTAATGTGCTTGGCTTTTGAAAAAGTCTTTCTTACCGGCGTGTAGGAGCAAAAATAATACAGTGACCCTCTGCTTTGCTTTCTCGATTTAGACCTGTGGATGGCTTTTTGCTGCACGTTTGGTAGTCTTCGAAAGCCAAATCACCATAAATCCGAAACAATGTTCAATTTTTGAAAAATTTTTGTACAGCCTTATAAGAGGTAAGAGAAGATTACGCTCCACCATCGGACTCGCCTTCGCAGATTTGAGATATACACTCACCAAAGATATATGCACACGTCGCGAAAGCCGTAGAGTATCGCATCAAGACAAAAAATCTAGGGTTTTTCCCAGAACGGAGACTAAAACCTAGTTACATAACGAAAACATGCGACGCTGGTAAATCACGCTACTCGATCGATAGACTGCTGTGCCTTAAGGGCAAGTAGCTTGACTAGGATTCAGTAGTTGAATATGAAATGATAAAAGCAGCGTTTTATGGAACACGACGTGTTTCGAAGTGATTAAGATGTACTTCTTTCTAAATTTGAAGCACCCTATCCTAAAGGTGCTATTTAATAACTGAAGAGATCGACTTTTGCCTCTTTGCGGCATCAGTTATCTCTTATTATCTGGCAAGCCTGCGTCTTGACGCTAGAACGACTTCATTAATACGTGTACTGGTATCCATTGGCTTCGCGGCTTTGATGACTCCGCTTTGTTTGAAGCCGTTTTATTTTGTTGATTCAATTTGCACCATATGGACACATAGTGTTCATAGCTCTCCAGACCTATCACGATCAAGTGTGCACGTTTTTGATACATACATCAATTTATATGACTGAACTTCCGCCATTTAAAGTTTTTATACTGTCGTTTCCAGCCCATGATTTCTAATTTCGATGCAGAGCCAACTATCGAACTGAACAATCGAACAATGGCCTCAAAAAACAAGTTCATCGCACCATTGCTAAGTACGTACTACTATGCAGATACTAAATTTCGTGCACATGAAAACTGCGTTTCAACTTCGCGGTTCAGTGCCACGCAGTGATGGCATGGGTTGAAATGCGTTAGAGATTGAAAACACCCCAATTTGGTCAATAAGCGATAAGGATTCTTCAAGTTAGCTAAAGAGGAACAAAATACATATTGAAGACCTTGCATAGTGTTGAAATGCGATATTATGAAAAAACTTACAATCTCATAAGTTGATTGCCCAAGTGGACGCTGCTTGATGTCAATTCTCTCGTGTGTCTATCCAAACTGAGCATTCTTCTAAAAATGTTTCGAAATTTCGGAAATTCTGCTTACAGGACTAGAGCCTTTCTGTTCGACCAAACTGATGGTTCATGAATTGGGACATATTGATGCCTCCATAGGCGCTGTTGATAGTTCGCTACCGGAACGATGTCTAAACTTAGAGAAACAAATTCCTGAAAGAATGGAGCAAATTTCTCTCTAGAAGGTTACCACGTCTGAAACTGCTCAGGCGCTTTACATCGGAAAAATTATAACACTGGAAGTTTGTCAGAAATCAGCTAAGCACTACTAGCGCTGATGTGGCATCACCATCGTGCCAAAGCTGTTTATCGCAGTATGCGTGGGGTATCGAAACTTATTGATTGAACAAACGCAATGTATATGCATGCTAGTAGAAATATTTTACCTCCTACTTTTAGACAATAAGAGCGTTCTGCATTAGATGATCCTTGGTGGATGCGTTACGTACTAGATTTCTGAATCTTAGTAGAAATATTTGAATGCATGTCTGGCCTATACATTGATATTGAAGAGGGTGTTATCAATGTGCCGAGACAGTGACTTGTCCTATTAGACAACTCCCGTGATTTACTAACTACGGAGTGACAGTTTGTTCAGCTATAGACGCTGAGGTCAACAAACTCAGAATCTGTACTGCAGGAGAGTCTCTAATCGCTGCAACATACACACCATCTTGTCACCACTGTTGTTTTCCCATTCATGAAAATTCCAGCAAAGTAAATGAAAGCTGCCTTTATAAATCACTAGTAATTGCAGCTGGGGATGTTGGCTCGGGTGCTTCCGAAAAATCGCCTACTCAATGTGGATTTTGGAGGTGTTCAAGCGATTCGATTTCGATGGTTTGAACAACGCATTGATCGTAAGATTACTTCATATATACAAATAACCTTTTTGATCAAGAAATCTGAGTACCAGTGCTGTGGTCCATCTCCATAAAATCATTCAAAACTGATATTGTCGGAAAGCGATCATGGTAGAAGGTACTCGATGTTATTTCAAGAGCTCCAAATCTTAGCTTTATCTACCAAAACAAGCATGGCTGAGAAAATCTAGGCATGCGACTCTCAAGTACGGTGTCGTATTGTAGCTATCGTTTCGCTATTTTTTTCTAGGAAAACGGTGCAGATATGGACGAGCTGTTTTCTAGCGTAACTAGATTATCATTTGCGGGCTGTCTCCTGAGCTGCTTTGACCTTGAATGGCGGTCAGTCAGTACAGAAAGCATAACAGCTTTGACATTTTCGGATCGTCTTATGGAGCACAAGTTTGACGGGTAAGCCTGATTGCTGCGTTTACTTTATAATCAGGATGAAAATAACTACTTATTCTAATTCGACGTTGATTCGACTCTGATACAAAACTTCCTTTTCTACAAGAAAGAAGGCCTAATCGGACATCGCGGAAAGACTCTTGCATATTTGAAATTATTATGGCCGAAACGGGCAAAAGTGACTTTTGTATGACCAGGACAAGAATGTGTGCTCTGAAAGTACGAGTCTGCATATTGATCAACTAGTAAATTAATCAAATGGTTGACCAAATAACTGAGAGAATTGGCTCCAATGAAGGTTCAGATCATTGTTAAAGTGCACAGTTAGCATGCTTAGATCAAGGTAGCCTAGCCTTTTTACAAAACCTCGTATTAAACCACGGTGTCAGTAGTGTCAACAACGTGTGTAAGTCACCTTCATCCAAAACAAATAGTCGGGCAAAACGAAGCATGTCTTCCAGATCAAAATTGCTCTCCTCAAATGGCTTAAACCATCTGCCCGAAGATGATTCTGTTGCCGCACCACCACTTTTACCCTCATTAATCTCATTGACTGCTTTGAGAATCGTTTAACCTATTCTCCAATAATGGCGGATTAACAGGCGTGAATCAAACTGTTTACTAGGCATTTTGAAGATGAAATCAATAAATTTGATAAATACGATATAAATAGATAAATACAAACAAAACTACCAACAAAAAGCAGCACAATGATGCAAAAAAAATGAGAACCTTTCAAAACTTCTCAAAACTTTCTGCTGAAGGTAGTACAAGCTCCTGATGATTTATACACTATGACCTCGTCCGAACAGGAACAGTGAGTAGAATATATACGACGCTCTCGATTGCCACACCAAATTCTGCTCTACAGTGCTTTTCTCTAGAAATTCGCCAGGAAGGTGACGATAATGTGATCTTGTGAGCGACGTTGTTGCAAAAAGGCTTTTACTTAAATACTTGAGTCACCCGTCTTACAGGTAGTCGTAGCCGCAGCGTGAATTCCATTCGTTTCTCTTTCGCGCGCTTATCGTCCATGCGGTGGCCCGCTTCGAGCACAGTTTCCTCTCATGATCTGTGTGAAATTGTGACTGGCAACTAATGTTAATCGCCTTCTTTCGACGTGGAAATTCTAAATGAGGAGTGTTAGACACGGTGACAGGGCTTCGTATGAATAGACTTTATGAAGAATAGATGATTGTACGACAAAACGAATGCTTCCGACATTTCATGACGGAAACTTGTCTACACGATTGAAAGACTCCGATATAATCAGAGTATGCCGCTTTTCCTACTTTTCGTCTCCTGAAGGGCGACCACATGTAATCTGATGCCAGTATCCGTCTTAAAAGTATCGAAAAACTGGAGTCTGAAAATAGTGTGCTGAAAGTATAAGTGCTAAGAAGCAACCCTTGCGCAGTGTAGATGGCCTCAATTTGTCTATAATGTCCTGTGTAAGCCGAGGTTTGATCGCCTCTAACGCGTTTGTCCCTCACCCGTGTCGTGGACGCGTGGCTTTTGCTGGTACAGTCGTCAATGCGATTACCTGAAGACACGAGATTTGCCTAGGCCTTGCTCAGGTCGTTGCTACCACAGGCTGTCGCTAGCTCTTGGGTATCAGAAACGCATTGTCATCTTGTGGCTAGTCAAAAGGAAGATAACAGTAATCACTACTATTGGCCTACAGCTGAGAGCTGAACTTTCAGATGATAATGTCAAAATATTTTCTGTTCTGGATATCCTGTTACGGTAATGTATCTTTCACTCTGTCGCGCAGTCTGACATCCAGAAACAACTCCCAGCTATGACTTGGCGGCAGACTTTTCAGAGGTTAAAGCGGTGTAAATTAGGAAAAAATTCCATAAACTGCAAGCTGCCAAGCTCATAACGATGACGTTTTTCGAAACACGTCCTCAAAAGTAGTTGAAATGGTTTGATTTTGATATGGTTAAATTGCGCATTTTCTTGCGAACATTTTGATAGAGACAACTTTCATCTACTTGCTCTAACATGGAGTTGCCGTGGAAACACTGTTCGTTTGCTACTCATGCACGAATGGCGCTCTAAGAAAAGTGCTAGTGAAGTTGCGCGAGATTAACGGAGCTTGAAGGGAGCTTCATCATAAAGTAAGTACTGGCAAGTTGTATACAAAAATGTTCGCAAGAAAATACGCAATTGCACGGTACAAAAGCAATGCGATTTTATGGCAAAATTCATATCAAATGACTAAAACGTAAAATCAACGGAGTTTTATCTAGTGATGTATAAGCGAAGCAAGAAAAAAAAAACGAGTGATCGTGTGAAACATAATTTTATTTTGGAGTTTACTGCATTATAAAAGGGTGTTCTGAGAAGCCATCTTTGTGCGGCTCCACCCAGGGATTAAAGGTTTCGAGTGGTTGCTAGCACTCCTATGAAGAAATCTTGTTAAGCAAATGAGGTGGATTATTCATTTTTCGTCATATAACATGAAAGAGCCCATTTTTTGAAGGTCTTTGGCCATTTTGCGCGCCTTTACGTGAGGCTGCCACGTGAACTGATAATACAATACTCCTCCATCGGTTCTCCCTACCGAAATCCAACATGTTATATCATCGGTGAAAAACAGAGCAACACCAGGTCTAGACAGGATTAGACCACAACACCTGAAGAATCTGCCGCCAGTTTCTCATCAACACCCTTGCTCGGCTCTTCACTCGCTACCTGTCAGAATGTAAGGTCCCGATTCAATGGAAAACCAGCAAGATCGTATTGTTTTTCAAAAGGGAGACCTTCACGACATAGGCAATCATTGCCCAATCTGTTTGTTGTCCGTTGTCTATAAACTCTTTACTCGAGTCACTAAGCAGGATTGAAAGAACACTGGACGAAGGACAGCCATGCGAACAGGCAGGGTTCCGAAAAAGGTTTAGCACCATGGACCACATCCACACGATTACAAGACTCATTGAAGTTTCACGAAAGTACAAGCAACCACTCTGTCTCACTTTCATCGATCTGAAGAAAGCCTTCGATGCAGTGGAAACAGAAGCGGTTATAGAGGCTCTGGATAACCAGGGCGTCCCTGCTCGGTACACAATGATCCTTCGCGAGCTTTATAAAAATTTCACGACCAAAATATCTCCATTCTATAACAATATTACCACTGACATAAGAAGAGGGGTTCGACAAGGCGATACAATTTCGCCAAAACTAATCACTGCCATCCTACGAAACGTCATGCGAACATTAGAATGGGACGATATGGGAGGGAAAATTGACGGTCGACAATTAAACCATTTTCGCTTTGCTGATGATATCGTTCTCATAACACCAAACATCAGTCAAGCGGAACGAATGTTGACCGATTTCGACAACATCTGTGGAAAGATTGGTCTTCAACTGAATCTAACAAAAACAATGTTCATGAAGAGCGGATTGGTTTCGAATGCCCCATTCACGCTCAACGGAACGACAATTTCCGAATGCTCCAGTTACATCTATCTAGGTCGTGAAATCAACATGATGAACGACCTAGCTCCAGAGTTGAGCAGGAGGAAACGAGCGGCTTGGGGAACGTTTAAGAGCATCGAAGATGTAGTGAAGAGGACAAAGAACATCCGACTCCGTGCCCACCTTTTCGACTCGACAATTATCCCTGCCCTAACGTATGCAGCAGAAACCTGGTCGCTACGTAAGCAGGATGAAAGATCACTTGCCGTTATCGAACGCGCAGTCAAAAGGTCGATGCAAGGAGTATCCCGTATCTCGCAAATGAGAGAAAGGATCCGAAGTTCCGACCTACTTCAACGATCGAAAATCAGAGACGCCGTCCTACACTCCAGGATATCAAAAATAAGGGGGCCGGACACGTGTTGCGCTTCAACGACAACCGATGGAAGAGAGCTGTTACCGACTGGATTCTTCGGGACGTCAAGCGCTTTAAAAGAAGACCACTGACCCGTTGGTCCGATTTCTTCACGAAAGCGATAGAAGAAAGATATGATGCTCAGCGAATCCCTAGGGCGAGAATAACCCACTGGGCTACTCTTGCACGCGATAGGGAAAAATGGAAGAGTTGCTGGTACCCCGCTCGAGTCACTTGACGATCAAAGGGACGGCAGGTGATACAGCTGATACCGCTGGTAGGCATACGCGCAGTATGTGAAGTGGAATCTTAATCTCAGTGTTATAGCACAATAAAAAACTCTTTTGAGGAGCGAAATTATTGCTAAATTCGTCGAAATTTTGCTATCGAATAGTTGCTAAGTTTTTAAACCACTGAGCTACCAAGTGCAAACCTGGGCGCGGCGAGCGACGTGGTCGCGCGGCGAGCATGGCCAGCTGCAATCACATTGCGGCACCTTTCTGATGGATTTTTACTTTTATCGTCGCTGAAAAATTTTAATCTCCAACATGTCATGAAGGCTGATAGAAGGGTGATAAGGTTACTTGTAGTAGGAACAATGCCGATTATCCTTCCTAGAACACCGCGTTTCCAATGGAAAAGCCATTTACACACGAAAGTGGTATGTTTCATACAGCAACTGAACATTTTTGTCCTATCTTATCCATAATAATTCATTTATCAATCTTATTATGTTTCATGTTTCATGTCGACAACTTCTTTTTATTCAATGCCTCAATTTTATTCAATTTTCTTAATTATGTCAAAAATCAAGCATTTAATACTTTATTCCTCTGAAATCAAAAATTACGACAAAAATCTTCCACTTTTGAAGTTATTTCGTTCCATGAAATTTCCGTCAATTATGCTTCTGATTGAAAATGCGAAACTGGTAATTTGTTTGCAAAAATGATGCTACACGCTACATCCAGTGCCACCTCATCAATAATTCTCAATAATTTCTTGAATCTTTCGATTCGAGTGTTTCCTTAAGACCTCAGCTCAAATTTCAATACTCCTGATAATCATTTTTGAGACACCTTGTGACATTAACGTTGTGATTTTGGTATCCTCTCATTCATTTAAGCCCCTGAACTCATTTCTAACTCTCAGCGTTGATCGATTTTTGAGGGATGCGTCATACAATCGCCTTCACGACCATCATTTAAGGTGAGTGAAAGCATCTGGCCTTATTATTGAATGCGGCGGCTTATCGATGTATCGATTCAAGTCGCTATCCTCTCAGACAAATCTGACACCAATTCTCCAACCTTGAAGGGTTGGAAGGCTCGGTGAGTCTTGAGCGCTTAATCGGGCCATCGACGGTATCTGTATTGCAGGACACCCTTGACTACTATGTAGCACGCATTCCTGCGTCACGCTCTTCAGAAACTCATCTTAGAGGATGAAAATTAGAAACAGCGAACTGCTTGTTGAGCCTTTCGAGGCCATGGAAGCACGACCACTTCATATCTAACTGGCAACGCTGAACGGTCTGCTCCAGCTCCTCTGCGCCTCTATCCCCAGCGTAAGAATCACTGCCCGCCCTCTACTAACACTATTTAGGTAAAAAGGCTTGGCGAACAAGGCTTGCTATTGTGTATCAGTATGCTAAAAACAACAAGGCTTGCTGTGAATGATAAATGGGAAGGGCTGCTGGTACAATGAAATACAATATCCACGAATTAAGGTCAAACTGATGACGGGTGCTCATGAATGATGAAGATTGCTGATCGATGTTGGCTGCGTAAGTTGTCGATTGGTAGATAGTTAAGCATTATTGGGCTAGGGTCAGCAAAATCCATCTTTGTGAAGAAGTACTCTCTAAATTGATTAATTCACAGTTTATCCAGAAATATTCTAGCCTCATGGTGAAATCTCCTCCATGTAGATTTTGATAACTAATTCTACGTTATAGTTGATGTACTTCGAGTTACACTTTGACAGCATCTTTGAAAGAACGTCCTGCGTGGCCGCGTCTGCTTGCATAAATATAATTAGTGGCACTGAAAATCTTTTGGCTTCTGTTACGCTGATGTAAATGAGTCGAATGACCTGCTCATTTGTTATTCCTCATTCTAGACTGTTTTTCTGAAAGGCTATCACTTCGTGCTAACTTCGTTATAGGTACGATATATATGAGGGCAAGAGCAAACTAATTATAAAACAATAGCACATTAGATTATCTCTTGAGCTATCCTTGTTCCAAAACTATTACGAGATTAGTATCACTTCTTTAGCAGTCAGTGGCTGACGTTTGGTGATTTCTCCTTCCTCAGAGCCTAAGCGACGTACTATATCAAACCATATCAAATGAATCAGTCGGTACTTCCTATATGTGGTGGCAATCTAATGGGGCTAATTTTTTCGCCTATTACATGAAGCTCAACGTTCACCTACCTAAACAAAAGAAGACATTGATGTCCACTACACACTATGAAAAATGAACTCGCAGAACCCAATATGAGATGGCACATCATTTGCTATATTCGAACACTCTTCCATTCTGCTTATTCGTGGACTTTCAAAGTTTATTCAAGAGACCTCAAGAATTTCCACGTCGATGTCTTTAACTAGTGTTCTAGAACTTTCACCACCATCTCAAAGTCGTCTCTGCCATTTCTCCTGTCCTAAGCAATTTTCTTGATTTTTCACCACAGGTTCATAGATTTGAGTAAGACATCTTGCTATATGATTTCATTATTGTATAAGCAAAGTTTTTTTGTCTTCTAAATATAGTACATAGTTGACATTGAAGTTCAGAAGGGGAAATATGGCAAGTTCACGGATGCGACTGTGCTGTTGATTCAGGTCCATTGAACAGTTGTGCATGTAGATTTCCTTTCGTTTCGTACGAATTACAAGTACAGAATGCATTTATAATGGTTAGATGAAGTATATTCAAAGCATTTTGATACTATTAATGATGGATGCTTGAATATAAAACTAACTTGTTCTCTATGATTGTAGTGCGCTTCTATTAGTTGTGATGCTTATCAACACAACAATCAGTTTAATACACCGTTTGAATTTCCACGGACGATAAAAGCTGCTTCTCATTCAAGTTAAGGACTTTCTTCAAAAAATGCTTCATCAGGCTAGGAGCATGCTCTTTGTGCAGATTTTGCTGAACACTAGCAGCTTTGCTGTCATAATTTGCCACGCTTCATCTGGTTAGACAAAGTTAGCGATATTGTTTCAAATCAACAAGCCGAGCGACGTTGTATTGAGAAATGCCCCTCTTCGCCCAGTTAAATTTCCTTCTACTTATAGCTGGACATCTAATCAAGTGCTAAACAATTTCTTTCTTACTACAGACGGTTCATTGCTTTGCTTCTGCGGCTACTTCAAATATTTAACCCTACTACAAATGTTAATATTACAAATATTACCCTTCTACCTAATAATATTACCAAATGGATCTGTAACCATATATGATCTAACGAATGTAGAATCGTTAAGCTGATATATTTTATTTTCATATGACTAATGATATTTCTTTGTGCTAGACAGCTTATGTAGATGCCACAATTAAATTCTTGATTCTTTTACTGAAAAACTACTAACACATATAACGAAGAGTGCTTCTAGTACTTGAGCGCTCGACCATTTCTTAGGATAAACAAGCCCTTACTCGTTTCTCCTGAACCTCAGCTCAGGAGCTCGTATACGGAGAGCTAGCCTACTGTGGATATGATCACAAAGTGTTTGGGCTTATGACCGCAAACCTTCCTCATCTAAGATAGCCTCTGCAGTTGGTTGTTTCCCTTCTCTTGTCCTATCCTTGAAGCTTTTCTCATCGAAGTAGCATCTGCAAATGACTTACTTGTTGGTACTTTCCTTACTTTCACATTCTTCTTTATCAAACGCACACATTGCAACTAGTATGTTGTCCCTCAGTTTCTTTGACCTCATGATTGATGGCTTTTCCTCCTTGTCTGTCAATCTTAAATAAACCTGCATTTTGCACTCTAGTTACTCCCTCATCACTCCAGTCGCATTCTGGAAGTGCTGGTTCTTCAGCGCAGATATCGCGCTTTTTTTGCTGCCACGTCATCGGCTTCATTTCTAAGAGTTTTACATGCGAAGGGACTCTCCAGTTGCTCCATTTTTC